>SDVV010027800.1:0-12050 GCA_016164225.1 Gammarus roeselii | reverse complement strand
CGACGCACGGGAGCGTCAAAACACAAATTCCCGTCACCAGCAGCTATCAGCACAGGGCGCACACAAACGACAGCCACCCGAACATGAGCCACAGAAACAGTTTGTTGCAGTCAGTACTCGGCACGGGAACAACTTCAATTTCCGAGTTGTTTATTAACACTTTCTTAAAGGGTTTATTTTCAGAAAAAACCAACAACATTAAAAAAGTTTTTTTTTTCTCAACAATAAAAGCGGTATCATTCAGTAAAACACTGATCAGTATGTGACCTATTAAAAGGTTTTATTTTCAGTAAAAGCATGATTTTTGTTAAATAAAATGAACATGGAGTAGTTGAATATTTCTTTATAGTATTGATATCTTGTTGAGCACGAGTCCATCCAATTAAAATGATACATAACACTTGCTGGGGTGCGGCCATATGGGTGCCAACAGTCATAGATGCAATCACTTTCTTCACTGCTTCTTTCAGTGGTTCATTCTTCCTCAGATGTTTCCAAGGCTACTGACTCATTGCAGTCAGGAGGGGCTTCTTTAACAAAGATCTGTTCCATTTTCTCATTCAGGTTTGCAAGGAATGTCAGATATGAACAACTAAGCTGTGGCAGATAATAGTGTCATGAGTGACAGTAAAGACAAGCTTTGAGTATGCTGGATGTTGTGAGTCCTGGCATCTCTCTGTGAGTGCATATTCTCAGAGTCGTCAACAAATTCATAGTGAATGAAGTGGGACCTGATTATTTGAATCCTTCATTAATGGAAATATATTTTCAGATTCAGATACTGGGCTATCTGACGAACAACCTGATGAGTCAGACTGGCTTGATGATTCCATTGATTTTCGTGGAGTTAAGTCTAACTTTGGTCATGAGGATGGTGTGGAGCCTGATAATTCTGCGAACTGTTGTGCCACTCCAGGTGATCTGGATACCAATCATGCTTTCAGTGCACAGTTACCCCGAGTCATTTTACCAGATGAAGTGGATGTGTGGGAGTTGTCACTAGATGACATACCACCTGTTTCAAGTGATACCATTCCTGCCAATCAGTGGGAGTCTGATGCACTCACAGAGAGATGCCAGCCAGGTCAGCTGATGCAACAAAAAAGTGGAGAGATACCACAGAACATCATCCAGAAATCTGAGCCCAGGTACCTTGTTCAAGACGAAAAGGAACTGCAGTCTTCAGCATCCAACGTATTGGAGGGATCGTCATTGCTAGAGTCGCCGGAGCAGTATTGCATGGATGATGCAGGAGCATCAGGATCCTTGAACAGCACCATGGTGGAACAGTTATTTTCTGGCTCTGATGCATCGGGAAATTGACTGGAACCTCGCTATGGACAGATTACAAGATCGTCAGAACCTCTAGAGGTGAACGCAAATGTGCAATCAACAACTTTGAAGTAAAGGCACATGAGAGAGATAGTGAAAATGCAAGTCAATTCACTCAATTATAAGACAGAGGATGGTCTTCTACGAAACATGAAAAACGGAGAAGTGGTCATATGCCAAGCTAAAGAGTGCTTTATCAAGGAGATTTTGTGGTTTTCTATGATGCTACCGGTTGGGTATTTGCATGTGCACGTGCAAATACCCAACCGGTACTGTACTGTTTCAATTTTGAAGCTCTGTGAATAGGCCTAGGCCAAATAAATTGCTAGCTATGGGAAATGACATCCAAAATAACAGTCACACACTCAGCTGAAAATAAATAAGATATTAAACTAGGCAAGTAACAATATATATTTGGTAAACTTAGATGAGTTTTGAGGCATAGCGTGATAAAGAAAGGAAGTAGGCAGCACACTACAACAATGTACTGTGAAGGAAAAGCGATCTTGCCCTTAGTGGTCTCGAAGTGAGTCTTTGGGGGGAGGATCGGCGCATTAGCGAATTCAATCAGGGCCCTGATTAGATGGCAGCCTGATGTAAGCGCATCGTCCGCATTCGACAAGGAGTCGAGCTCCTTTGGGGCCGAATTGGTGGGCAGGGCGTCATCAATTTAAGTGTCAAGTTTCGGGGGTGCATCTGGTATACGTTCCAGATTGAAAAATCAGTCATCTTTGATAGTCACTTCCCGATTGGTTTGTTGCTCGACCGCAAAGACATTTAAGAAGCTGGGTTGAAAGCTTCTTAGCTTCTTTGAAGTAGCCGGCGGCAGAATAGGAGTGGACCTTCAGACAAGGACCGAACAGTGGTGTTTGGCAGGTCCGCCAGAGAGGAAATGAAATTTGAGCATCGCTCATGAACTTTTATAAGGTCATTATCAGGCTCTGTCTCATTGCACGATATTTGTTCCTGAACGCCTCAAAGGTAGAACTGCCTGGAGGCACTCTCAGCTCATAGGCAAATGTTGCACCCCACTGTCCGGAATAGGTGACCTTCAAAACGACCGGAGTGCCTTGGCATTCGGTATGTATGTCATCGTTGGGCAGTGGATAGGCATATTGTGAGCCTGTGATGCGGACATCAGAGGTATCTCTGGGTTTGAGGTGCCTTCGCGTGTCAAGCGATCGCTTGCCTGTCGCTGAGGTGATTTAGGACATCGCTACTGAAGCAATGCAAAGACAAGTATGAAGTGGATGTTCTAATCCAAATATACGCTTGCAATCACTGCCACATAGCCCGCATAATGTGTGCATGAGTGATTCCTTATTTCATTATTGTGCAGTGAGGCTTACGATATTGATCCAAACCACTGTTAGCGTTGGATTTCAATGTCAAGCATTGTTAGCGTCCATAAAGATGCCGAGGCGGTAATACGCATATGACCCAATGCATTCAATGTTGCTGAGAAGCCACTGTATATTGTTGGGCTTGCAAAGCGACACTGACTTTGCACCCACGAGACGTCATATGTGACGCATGATCCTCTGGTTAAGGAGTCATGTTTATAAATGATGCTCCAAACCGAGCTATTATGTTCAAGAGTCTTGCTTTAAATAATGCTCTAAACGAGATACCATTCTTCATAGGATTTGCTTTACGTGAAGCTCTGAACAAGCTATCATCGCTCAGAGGACTTGCTTCAAATAATACTTTGAACGAGCTATCCTCGTTCTGTAGACTTGATGTAAATGATGCTCTAAAACGAGCTATCATCGTACAGTATACTTGCTATAAAGGATGCTCTAAACGAGCTATCATAGTACAGTATACTTGCTATAAAGGATGCTCTAACCGAGCTATCATTGTACAGTATACTTGCTATAAAGGATGCTCTAAACGAGCTATCATCGTGCAGTATACTTGCTATGAAGGATGGCTTAAACGAGCTATCATTGTACAGTATACTTGCTATAAAGAATGCTCTAAACGAGCTATCATCGTACTGTACACTTGCTATAAAGGATGCTCTAAACAAGCTATCATTGTACAGTATACTTGCTATGAAGGATGCTCTAAACGAGCTATCATCGTACAGTATACTTGCTATAAAGGATGCTCTAAACAAGCTAGCATCGTGCAGAAGACTTACTTTAATAATATTCTTTAATGGTGCTCTAAACGAGCTTACATCGTTCAAAAGTCTTGCTTTAAATGATGCTCCGAATGAGCTATCTTTGTTCAGTATACTATCTTGCTATGAAGGATGCTCTAAACGATCTATCATTGTTCAGAAGATCTGCTTTAAATGATGTTCTAGACAGGTTATCATTGTTCAGTAGATTTGTTTCAAATGAGGCTTCAAAACAAACTATCATCGTACCCTAGACTTGCTTTAAATGGTGCTCTAAACGAGCTATCACCGTACGGTATACTTGCTAAAAAAGATGCACAAAACGAGTTATCCTTGTCCAGAAGACTTCCTTTAATGCTGCTCTTAACGAGCTATCATCATTCGGAAGTTTTGCTTCAAATGATGCTGTAAACAAGCAATCACCATCCAGAAGACTTACTGTAAATGATGCTCTAAACAAGCTATCATCGTTCAGAGGACTTGTTTTGATGATGCTCTAACCTGGCTATCATTGTTCAGAAGTCTTGCTTTGAATGATGCTCTAAACGGGCTATCATTCTTTAGTATACTTGCTATAAAGGATGCTCTAAACGAGCTATTACCGTTCAGAAGATTTGCTCTGAACGAGCTATCATCGTTCAGATTTATAATAACCAAATTACGAGAATACGATACGGTGCGCGACACACCCTTTCACCAATGTATTGGTTGGCGTGTCGTCATTTGTTAGCCGGCTGTTGTCTGCTAAGATAGCAGCTCGACGCCTCTCGGCAGGGCATTGTCGTACGATCTAGCAGCTCGACGCCTCTCGGCAGGGCATTGTCGTACGATCCAAGATGCGTCGGGCGTTAACCGACCGGCCACGCAACAGGCTATATGACACGTAATAATTTGCATGTAGGTATGAAAGACTGAACGGAACTGCTGATTTCATGACCAAACATCAATAACTGGTATCTGCCTGCAGTATGCATCCGCCTACAGAGCGTCATTTGTTAGTCGGTTATCGCCTGCTAAGACGGCGGCTTGACGCCACTCGGCAGAGCGTTATAGTACGATCCAAGATGGCGTCGGACAGCAACCGACCGGACGCGCAACACCCTTTATGACACGGAACCATTTGCATGTAGGTATGAGAGGCTCTTTGCAGATCGCTGACTTCATAACCAAACAGCAAAGCAGGCATCGGTCTACAGCCGGGGTCGGTCTACAGCCGGCATCTGCCTATGGCGGGCATCTGCCCTACAAGCAGGGTATCAAAATCAAATGCAGTTAGACACAGGCAAGAAGACAGAAATAAAATTTGAATTGTAATTCAAATAAAAACAGCAACCTTAGGACTCTGTAGGAAAAGGTAAAATATTAAATTAAAACCTAACCAGTATATGTACACTAGTGTTCACTATTGCAATATAGACTATTATGCACAGTTGACAAGAAATATCAGGGAACATGACTCATTAGGACAGCCAACAGCTTTTACCCAACAATATATTATGCAGTATCACAGCAGTATATTTCCACTAGATGTTAGTTTAAGTTCACAACTCTAAATCAGCAATTACCTGGTCCAGCACTCCAGGCTGCTTGGACCACACCCAGCTGGCAACCCCAGGTGGCAAGCTGTTGGGGTAATCACACTTATTATTGTTGACAAAACCAAGGCACACAACTGTTAACAAAATATCATACCAACACATTCATAGACTATTTATAGCACATTTCACACGAAGTAACCCTCATATGGTCAGACATGATTAATAACTGTAATTGCAAAATAAAGGCTCAGGATTACAGTCTACTGCTCCATCAACACAAGCCAGATACCAGACTCTTCCTCCTGTCATTACAGTATCTCACCCCCCAGCCCAATGCTGCAAAGAAGAATCAGTGATTAGGATGGACACCCCAACCATTACAATCAATCGCCTTATCTGGGTGGAGCTGCAGGCACCACAGACAGCTGCAGACCTCAAGAGCACAGGGGAGGGCGGCTATGGCGTCGAGCAAACTGACAAAACAAATCAACATGATCAAGAAAAGGTCAGCTAGTTAGGGAACATAACAAAAATGATTGACCATACACCAATTTAATCAATATCACAGCCTACACCCTCAAATTGGGATAGTATTGCACAATTTACCAAAGTGGGAATCAAGAACAATGGATCATAAAACTGCAAGCCAATGAACAAACTTTTACAAAGCTATCAAGCCGTACATAAACAAGCACAACCGCAATGGCACTCGAGTTAAAAGATTTATTGTGACGGACAACAAATCAGCTTTGCTCACCTCTAGAAGTGCAACCACAGGCTGAACAGCTGGAAGTGCAGCACCACAGGGACACTCCCAGAGGCAAGTTGAGAGGCAAGGCAGATGGATGTCCAGGCCAGGTTCCAGCAGCAAGGAGAAATGAGAAGAGCTGAAACACTGAGATTGTAAACAACCCATCCCACATCCCCCCACCATTCCAGGCAGGCACTAGGCAGTCCACCACCACACCTACATAAAGCTGCCACATATTTCTATTTATCACAGCATCATTAGGCAAACATTTCACCATAAGCCATCTATACATGATGAAATCAAATGTATCCTAGCTTTATATTACAACCATTTCACTCTTGAATTTGCACACATATCCACATGATAAAATCAAATGCAGCATCTAATCAATACAGCATCATATTTCACAGTATCTCTATTAAACCCTCTCTATCTACTTCAGCGGTCAAAGATGAAGCATGATGCTAGGCACCTCTCTAGAACCCCTCACCAAGGTACTATATTACAGTGGCAAAAGTGCTCTCCTTTTCACTCTCGTAAACCTTCACAATTATCCTGATCAATGTCAACACAGTTCTCTGGAACTGGACTGATGGCACTTGATGTTCAGAGTGTGCAGTTATCAATAAATATGTTTTCCTTTCAATTATCAATCACCATCACACAGCAATTTACTGTAAAATCTCTGAAAGAATTTCCAAGCTATTAAAAGGGGAGGAAAGAGGAATGATGACCAAGCGCAAAACACCAACTAAACACAGTATAAACACAAACTGTACATGGGTGGTACAGCAAAAGGCTGCACCACAACACTCCTCCCCCCCAGACTGTGTTAAGAGCAGGTTTCGTCATAAGTACTCACAGTTGAGAAGGGGAAAACAATAAAAAGTATAAATGGATATATAAATCCCTAATAATAAACTGTAGGGTATAACCAATAAAATCATATATTTTACGAGCAATCACAGAACCATTAACTAGGAAAACATCAAACCAGAACATCGGGGATTACAGTATATCAATGAACAATTACTTGAAACCAGAAAAACTCCTTACAAGTGCATCTTTTACCCATGAAAGGGTCTTTTCTTTCCCACTTATGACACAATTGCGCAAAAGCTTGCAGCAGGGGATTTCAAACCACTACCCCCTGCTGTGCCGGTATTCAATAACATTCCCCCACCTTGTCTTTTATACTCTAGAACACAAGGCTTGAGGTTTGGACAACTTTCAGCTGGTCCAGCTGACCTGGTTTTCCTCCTGACATGTAGTTTCATTGTTCCTGAGGCATCTGCTTTCTGAGACCAGTAGCACTGATGGTGTGACCAAGGAAGTCAACCGACCGGGCAACCCACTGACACTTTTGAGGCTTAATTTTAATGCCATAGTTAGATAGGGTGGTTAGCACTTGTTGTACCAAGGCAAGGTGCTTATCAAAACTCTCTTCCATAATTAAAATATCATCTATATAGATGACCACCTTTTTCCACGGGAAATCCTTGAGAACCGCCTGTATCTTGCGCTGGAAGGCAGCAGGGGCATTTCGCAGGCCAAAGCTCAGTTGCTTGAATTGATAGTGCGAGCGAGAAGTGGAAAATGCTGTGCACTCGCGACTCTCATCTGCGAGGGGTACCTGATAATACCCTCGCACAAGGTCTAGGGTTGTAAAATATTTGGTCCCATACAGACCGTAAACAGAATCAGACAGACATGGTATTGGTGAACGTTCAGGCTTTGTCTGGAAGTTCAACCTACGATAGTCAACACAGAGTCTCATGCTGCCATCCTTCTTACGAATAGGTACCACTGGCGAAGACCACGCTGAACAACTTGGTTTTATCACACCCAAGTCACAGAGCTCTCAACACTGACGTTCAATTTCCTCATTGATGGGCTCTGGGAAACGGCGGGGACGTTGGTAGATGGGCGTGTCATCAGACAATTGTATTTTATGAGCAGTTACTGCTGCAGTTCCTACATCGTGATCTCCAACACTCAACACTGCCTGACACTGCTCCAATGCATTCCAAATTTGCTGTTTTTGTTTAATAGAAAGATCATCTAACGGAATCTCTTCTTCTATTTGTCTTCTGGTCCAGTTGTTTGTTCGCTCCACTTCTCCACAGTCAAATTCAACAACAGAAGTGGCAACACCCACAACATCTCCCTTGGCTATCTTTTTTGTCTCTCCATCAAAACTGGACACCAACACAGTCATATTATCAGAGTTTACCACTCCCGTTATAGTATGCACTTTCTTCTTGGTGGGTGATTCCTCCAGTACCAACAGCTGCGGATCATGCTTCAGAGCAAAGTGTTCCAAGACCTCAGGCCTGGCGAAAACAACTGGAATGCGGACAGGTATTTGTCCTCTCACCTCAACTGGGTGTGCAGCAACACAGTTTACCTGTCTCAACCTGGTTTCCTCCAGTTCTCCATCTGGATCCACTCGCCAGTCGGATGCCGACCCATCTGACAGCCTCTGAGTGGCACGGCGATCTCGCACGTTCACCTGCAGGGAATTAGTGGTTAGAAAATCCATGCTGAAAACTAAGTTACATGGCATAGAGATGGATCGAGGCACGACCAGAAATGGCATTTGGCACATTTTTATTCTCTTCAGGCTGAAAAACAGCATGACTGTGCTTCTACAAACGAATCCAACTTTCTCTCCCAAGGCTTTCAACTCGACTGGTGACGACATCACCTGAGAAGAGCACAAACCTAAATCTTCCAGCAAGGATTCATGAATTAAACTTCTCTGGGCCCCAGTATCAACAAAGGCCCTGACATCACCTGCCTGAGCAATTCCAACTCTTAAATACAACATGGGTGTGGAGGTAACTCCCAGAAAGCTAATACTGCTGGAACACACCGCTTCATCAATCAGTGCCTGGGGAGGATCTACTTCAAACTGGTGGTAAGAGTGTTTCTGTTTGGTCTCTTGATGTGCTCCAGTGGAGACTTCTCTGGGATAGGAGGATCCACTATCTGTATGCTCCAGCACTTCCCTCTCAAGGCTGGAGCATGCTAGTTTAACGAACCTCCCCTTCCACGTCCACGCGGCGACCGCGGCTTTCGAGGACAGTCTTTAGCCCAATGGGGGCCATTACAATTGAAACAGGCAGGGGTGGGTGTCCCTCTACCAACACCAGAAAACTTTGGGCAATCCCTGGACCAATGCACCAAACTACCACAGACTGTGCATGCGCCTGTCTTAAACCAACAAGCTTGCTCAAAATGGCCCACTCTTCCACAATGACGACATTGGGTATTGGATCCAGCTGGCCGCTTATCAGCATAAGATGATATATCACCTTCGTGAAATGTTGAGGGCTGTCCACTTGAACGCCCCTCACATGTACTGGGTTGCCCCATCATATTGTCAAGTCTTTCTTGTTGCTGGAACACTCCCTTCTCAGCTTTAGCATCCATCACTGAACATTTTAATTTTGTCAAACGGTCAGTCAACTCATCATCTTCATCCGATTCCCTGTACAACTGAGCCTTCCTAATTTTTTTATCATGGCGCTCTGCAATCTCAATGATCTCTTGCCATGTCATCCTCTTGCCCACCTTCAACATAACTTTCAACTCTTCCTTCTTATCAATACTTTTATTGAACCACCCTGGCACAGTTTTGGTCAAATGACGCTTCATCTGCTTAAGGCACTCCTTAAAGTCATTGGGATAAGCCCGATGGGTTAGCTCCTGAAGCCGCATACAATAGAATTTGTAGGACTCTCCCTTCTTCATCTTAGTATGCTTCAATTCCCCTTTGAACTTATGCGTCCGACCAACACACTGCACCTTGTACCACTGAAATAAGGAGGGTCTCATATCCCGATATTTAAGGCGGGAGCCACCAAGGGCATCATAAGCGTCCTTCACCTCTCCTGATATGAACCGGGCCAGCTCCTTTGTACAGTCACGCTCAGTGCCATCATACTTGGCGCGAAAATATCGTTCATAGTCGTCCAAAAATCCTTTCAATGACTGAGTCCCATTCAAGTCAAAGCAGTCAGGCATCACTACATCTTTAGGAAAATGTATAGACATACAGCCGTTTCCTCCTAGTTAGGAGGGTGGCTAAGTTTAGGCAGACACAGAGGGGGGAAGAGCCCAATCTCCCCGCCACAAGACCGCCGCGACATGCAGCACCAGAGGCTGACACTGCAGTCGGATACTCTAACCACTCGGCCACGGCGGCCGAAAAGAAACCGCCGTGTTCATGCCGAGGCTCGAACTCGCGACATGCAGCACCAGAGGCTAACACTGTAGTCGGATACTCTGACCGCTCTTATTAGTTCTCACCATTGTCAAGTTGTTATCACTGGAAGGCTCCTCATCGGCCTCAGAACTGCTGTCCGAAATCTCCACCAGCTCTGTCTTTCTCTTCTACAACAAAAAGGGGTTAGTTTTCATACACTTTGATCTACCCTTAGTCAAAATGGATGTGGTCTCATCAGATGAGAGATCAGACTCAGGGGCTCGAGGAGAAACTTTCCTGCCCTTGCCACGTTTATGCAGCTTGACCTTTGCTGCAACGCTCTCCTCTGACTCGTCCTCACTGAGCTTTACGTGGTACTTATCCTTCACATCGACGCCTCTGAGAGGGAGAGGACAATACTCTTTGGTAGACCAGTACATACTTTCCATTAGTTTCTGGATGGCTCGTTTCCAGGTGGAATACTTATGGTCGTCCAGATGTGTGAAATCGCATGGAATCCTGAAGTCCTCCAGGCTACTCCTGCTCAGCTCATCAAAATGTTCAAGGGCAACAGAGATTAGAAGGTGGCGCTCCAATTTATTAGGAACCCACTTCGGGCATAGGAGGGTTTGTAGGCAGTTTAACGAGAGAAGGCTCATCTCAGGATCATCCAGGGCAATGATCCGACCAGCCAGGAAGTCCACTCTCACCTTCTCATCCCTTAACTGAGACAGCAGAGATTGGAGTTGCACCAACTCCAATCTACTCTCCACATCCTCCGAAGTAGCGCCAGCTGCTTTAATGAACCTCTGCTCAGTCTGGCGGGAGGCTAAGGCTTCACCAGCCCCGCCCGTGTGGGGCCTGCGCACAGCTTTCATGGCAGTGAAGGCCGCTACAGCACCTCCACCAGCACCAGAGGTCACGCCGTCAATACAGCACGCCCCATTGCCCTCCAGCAGATCATCCCCAAAAAAATGGCATCCTGATCCCCCCTCAACTTCTTCATCTCATTAAATAATATAAGGGATCTTTGATAAATCACTCTTGGCCCCTTCTGCACCAGTACTTTTGTTCCTGTTATCAGATTCAGTTTTTTTTTGTGTCCCTGTTCGGGCGCCAATTTAGAAGTGACTGACCCGAACCTACAGCGCCCGTCTAATGATTATCGCAAGGTCCTCTGGCAAGCGGTTCCAGACTAGTTATTTGGTAACAAAACAGGGAACAGTACTTTAGGTGGTGCAGAATTAAACTCTTTGATGGTTTTAGAGTTTATTATAAAATTAGGACACAAAGCTTGGGGGACCTAACTAGGAGCAAAAGCTCTAGAGCAAAGTGAGGGGGAACCAGAACGTCAAGTTTGGGTAGCAGATACAAACTCGACTGCAACACAAAAGACATAAATGCAGTTAGACACAGGCTAAAAGAGAAAAATAATAGTTGAATTGTAATTCAAATAAAAACAGCAACTTTAGGACTCTGTAGGAAAAGGTAAAATATTAAATTAAAACCTAACCAGTATATGTACACTAATGTTCACTATTGCAATATAGACTCTATTATGCACAGTTGACAAGAAATATCAGGGAACATGACTCATTAGGACAGCAAACAGCTGTTACCCAACAATATATTATACGGTATCACAGTGAAGTCGTGTGGCACTACTCTGATGGGTTCCCTAGCTAACGGTTCTAGGCCTGGCCCACCTCAGAAATTTATAATTTCAGGGACCATTGCAGAGGGTGGAATTGAAAAATAGCTGAGCACATAAATTCTTTATTTATAAAATGGGGCAGCAGCAGCTGTAACAGCTTACTGTAAAACTTGGCAATATTTGGCCAACAATAGCTGTGCCAATTTAAAAACAACCTAATAAAAGGAGGAGCTGGGGCAACAGAATGGTTCTAAATGAACCAGCTGCTCCCTTTCCCTGGATCTTCACAGTCCCCAACAGGATACAGGTGCGCCGTGAACCCAGGCACTGGCACCAAGCAGAGCTGGGGAGCAAGCATGAGTGAAAATTATAAAAGCAGATAATGAAGTGGGCAGCTCATGGGCGATAGTGTGGCGCAGGCAAAATAGCAATATGGG
>SDVV010027799.1:0-12051 GCA_016164225.1 Gammarus roeselii | reverse complement strand
CCTCTTGATGGCAGACGCTGCATGAGGAGTGAATAAGTAGCGCTCCAGCCTCTTGATGGCAGACGCTGCATGAGGAGTGGATAAGTAGCGCTCCAGCCTCTTGATGGCAGACGCTGCATGAGGAGTGAATAAGTAGAGCTCCAACCTCTTGATGGCAGACGCTGCATGAGGAGTGGATAAGTAGCGCTCCAGCCTCTTGATGGCAGACGCTGCATGAGGAGTGAATAAGTAGCGCTCCAGCCTCTTGATGGCAGACGCTGCATGAGGAGTGAATAAGTAGAGCTTGTAACGGATTATTTCTTTTAGTTCCGAACAAGAAGAGAAACGTAGATACTTTGACCGCCGGTATACCTCAATATAGAGTGACCGTCTGTATACCTCAATATAGAGTGACCGCCGGTTTACCTCAACATAGAGTGACCGCCGGTATACCTCAATATAGAGTGACCGTCTGTATACCTCAATATAGAGTGACCGCCGGTTTACCTCAACATAGAGTGACCGCCGGTATACCTCAATATAGAGTGACCGCCGGTATACCTCAATATAGAGTGACCGCCGGCATACCTCAATATAGAGTGACCGCCGGCATACCTCAATATAGAGTGACCGCCGGTTTACCTCAACATAGAGTGACCGCCGGTATACCTCAATATAGAGTGACCGCCGGTATACCTCAATATAGAGTAACCGCCGGTATACCTCAAATGTAGAGTGACTGCCGGTATACCTCAATATAGAGTGACCGCCGGTATACCTCAATATAGAGTGACCGCCGGTATACCTTAATGTAGAGTCCTCACTCGATTATAGTTATCAATGGGGATGGAAATGCTAAAAACGCATTGAAGTGCGGGAATGGGAAGAGTGGAAATTCATGAATTTAAATGATATGATGTTTAAGGGACGTGTATCGGGCCAACCAACGTTTGTTATAGGAATAAATGCAACATATTGATATAGCAAAACAAGTAGAATGATTTCACAAACGGTTTCATGGCATCACCACTTGATGTTGAAGGTTAGTGGTAACTCCAGCTGGGCTGGAGGCGGCACTAGTATTGTTGGATGTCACAACCTCTGGCGAGCGCGGGGACCAACGGTTACCCAATCTCTCAGGGCCTTAAGAAATAAGTAGTTTTGTGTACGTGGCATTATCACAGCTCCATAGGGTACTTTACACCTGCCAGCAAAAGTATTTCCAGCGTAAATACTGCGTAGTATCCCGGTGTTCCGGGATTGTATCCTGGAACACCGATACAGCACCAGATAAATTTCTCACAAATTTGATTGACTGGCAGCACAGCTTTGTTTGTTTATAATGCGGTAAAGGCTTGGAATGCCATTCCTGCGACACTCAGAGACACTGTTCCAGTTGATAGGTTCAAGCGGAAACGTAACAATCACTTGCTGGCGTACTAAGTACTGGGTTCTGCTGGTCAGAGTAGGATTGCTCTTAACTTCGTTGAGTGTGTCGTTGATTTGTTAAATTCCTTCCTACTGCATAGATTCGGTCGTTATCCCACAGAACATTACTTGTTTTGACTGGTTGTCGGTCGCCATGATGACCAGGGTTATACAGACGATTTGGTCTGCTACAGGTGCCTCTTGTTGCTGTTGGTGTAAGTTGTACACACTTGCCCTATTACCTTCCGCTATTGGAGGGCTTAGGATGGGTTACCATTTTTGTCCACATGTATATGATGTTTTTTTCAGTAAAAACCCGATATAATGTATCATATTTCATTTCAATAAACTTTCATATTGTTAGTATAAATATTATTAAGGAGAAAGAAATACCAATAGTGTTTCTGCACGTATGGAAATATTGCACAAACATACACGTTCCCATCTTCACTTGTTCCTTCATCAACAAGCCCCGTGATGATCAGCCATTTCTGGTAACGTAAGAGTCATAATTATTTCAAAATAACATATTGTGAAAATAGTCAGACACTAGATCTAGTGTTCAACAAACAAGCACAGAGGAACAGTTAACCATAAGGCATTTTTCTGCGTTCAACTCTTTACACAAAGTATTAGGGCATTGATTTTCTAGGTACATTCAAGTAAACTCAGCGGTTGCTACAGTACTAGAGCTAAGCTATCAGCAGGCTCTACCCTTAGCACTGGTGGTCCACACCTGTAGAGCGGCATCGGAGCACTACAGGTGCAGTAGTTGGGCTTCCTCTGCCAGCTGGGCAGGCCACCTGACCCCATCCATCTCCTGGAGCCCCCCGAACATCATCAGCTGCTGGAGCCACCTGCCCACCACCAACTGCTGGGAATATCTACGCTCACCACTGAATGATGATTCTGGTCAGATCGCATCTGAGTATTTGTCTGACCCTACGCAAGTGTTCGCTACTTCCATGAATAACAGCGACCTTGACTATCGGATTGGACTGTGGCCGTGGGGGCCGATTGACAAATAGCAGCGGCCTCGACCATCGAAATGGACTTTGACCGTGGGGCTGATTGACAATTTTCAAAGTCCCTTTTCAAAATCTCCTCATCGAGAAAGTTGGACAATACGAAGGGAGCAGCAATTTTCTGCATCATTAAATAGTTTTCAGCACGTTCTGCCAACATCAACAGATGCGGGGTCTGTGCCGTTTGAAGGTTGATTGGATTCATGGTGACCGTGGCGTATTCGGGTCGCACTGTACGACGTTACGTGACATTACGTAATTGCTGTTACGCAACGTAAGGTGAGCTATGATGCAACAATTGGGGAAATTTCTCAATACCATGTCTTATTCAACAGATTTAATGCTTACACCATTGATGACATACATTGAACACAAGCACTCAAATAGCGTACTGCTCATATCGCCATTACCCATCAGTAGGTCTCATGGCGGATAACATGTCGCCATAACTCCACCAGTAACACTCATGACGGACAACTCATGTCGCCATAACGCCACAAGTCGCTCGCATGGTGCATTGCTCATGTCACCATAACTCCAACAGTTACACTCACGGTGCACTGCTCATGGCGCCATAGCTCCACCAGTCGCTCTCATGGTGCACTGCTCATGGCGCCATAACTCCACCAGTAACACTCATGGTTCACTGCTCATGTCGACATTACTCCACCAGTAACCCTCATGGTGCACGGCTCATGGCGCCATAACTCCACCAATAACACTCATGGTGCACTGCTCATGTCGCTATTACCCCACCAGTCGCTCTCATGTTGCACTGCTCATGTCGCCATTACCCCACCAGTCGCTCTCCTGGCGCACTGCTCATGTCGCCATTAACCCACCAGTCGCTCTCATGGTGCACTGCTCATGTCGCCATTACCCCACCAGTCGCTCTTATGGTGCATTGCTCATGTCGCCATTATCCCACCAGTCGCTCTCATGGCGCACTGCTCATGTCGCCATTAACCCACCAGTCGCTCTCATGGCGCACTGCTCATGTCGCCATCAACCCACCAGTCGCTCTCATGGCGCACTGCTCATGTCGTCGTAACTTAATCAGGAGTTCTCATAGTGCACTGCTCGTGTCGCCAAAACTCCACCAGTAACACTCATGGTGCACTGCTCATGTCGCCATAACTCCATCAGTAACAATCATGGTGCACGGCTCATGCTGCCGTAACTCCACCAGTAACACTACACCCATAGTGCACTGCTCATGTCGCCATAACTCCACCAGTAACAGTTCACTCATGGTGCACTGCTCATGTCGCCATAACTCCACCAGAAACAACCATGGTGCACTGCTCATGTCGTCATAACTCCTCCAGTAACCCTCATGGTGCACTGCTCATGTCGCCATAACTACACCAGTAACACTCATGGTGCACTGCTCAGGGCACCATAACTCCACCAGTCGCTCTCATGATGCACCGCTCATGGCGCCATAACTCCACCAGTAACACTCATGGTGCACTGCTCATGTCGCCATAACTCCACCAGTCGCTCTCATGGCGCACTGCTCATGGCGTCATAACTCCACCAGTAACACTCATGGTGCACTGCTCACGGCGCCATTACTCCACCATTCGCTCTCATGGTGCACTGCTCATGTCGTCATAACTCCACCAGTAACACTCATGGTGCACTGCTCATAGCGCCATAACTCCACCAGTCACTCTCATGGTGCATTGCTCATGGCGCCATAACTTCACCAGTAACACTCATGGTGCACTGCTCATGTCATCATTACTCCACCAGTACCATACATGGTGCACAGCTCATGGCGCCATAACTCCATCAGTAACATTCATGGTGCACTGCTCATGTCGCAATAACTCCACCAGTAACACTCATGGTTCACTGCTCATGTCGTCATTACTCCACCAGTAACCCTCATGGTGCACGGCTCATGGCGTCATAACTCCACCAGTAACACTCAAGGTGTACTGCTCATGTCGCCATACCTCCCCCAGTAACCATCATGGTGCACAGCTCATGGCGCCATAACTCCACCAATAACACTCATGGTGCACTGCTCATGACGCTATTACCCCACCAGTCACTCTCATGTTGCACTGCTCATGTCGCCATTAACCCACCAGTCGCTCTCATGGTGCACTGCTCATGTCGCTATTACCCCACCAGTCGCTCTCATGGTGCATTGCTCATGTCGCCATTACCCTACCAGTCGTTCTCATGGCGCACTGCTCATGTCGTCGTAACTTAATCAGGCGTTCTCATAGTGCACTGATCGTGTCGCTATAACTCCACTAGTAACACTCACGGTGCACTGCTCATGTCGCCATAACTCCACCAGTAACCCTCATGGTGCACTGCTCATGTCGCCATAACTCCACCAGTCGCTCTCATGGCGCACTGCTCATGGCACCATAACTCCACCAGTAACACGCATGGTGCACAGCTCACGGCGCAATAACTCCACCATTCGCTCTCATGGTGCACTGCTCATGTCGTCGTAACTCCACCAGTCGCTCTCATGGCGCACTGCTCATGGCGCCATAACTCCACCAGTAACACTCATGGTGCACTGCTCAGGGCACCATAACTCCACCAGTCGCTCTCATGATGCACCGCTCCTGGCGCCATAACTCCACCAGTAACACTCATGGTGCACTGCTCATGTCGCCATAACTCCACCAGTCGCTCTCATGGCGCACTGCTCATGACGCCATAACTTCACCAGTAACACTCATGGTGCACAGCTCACGGCGCAATAACTCCACCATTCGCTCTCATGGTGCACTGCTCATGTCGTCATAACTCCACCAGTAACACTCATGGTGCACTGCTCATGGCGCCATAACTCCCTCAGTCGCTCTCATGGTGCACTGCTCATGGCGCCATAACACCACCAGTAACATTCATGGTGCACTGCTCATGTAATCATTTCTCCACCAGTACCATACATGGTGCACGGCTCATGGCGCCATAACTCCATCAGTAACACTCATTGTGCAATGCTCATGTCGCAATAACTCCCTCAGTAACCATCATGGTGCACTGCTCATGGCGCCATAACTCCACCAGTAACACTCAAGGTGCACTGCTCATGTCACCATAACTCCACCAGTAACACTCATGGTGCACTGCTCATATCGCCATAACTCCACCAGTTGCTCTCATGGCGCACTGCTCATGGCGCCATAACTCCACCAGTAACACTCATGGTGCACTGCTCACGGCGCCATTACTCCACCATTAGCTCTCATGGTGCACTGCTCATGTAGTCATAACTCCACCAGTAACGCTCATGGTGCACTGCTCATGGCGCCATAACTCCACCAGTCGCTCTCATGGTGCACTGCTCATGGCGCCATAACTCCACCAGTAACACTCATGGTGCACTGCTCATGTCATCATTACTCCACCAGTACCATACATGGTGCACGGCTCATGGCGCCATAACTCCATCAGTAACACTCATGGTGCACAGCTTATGTCGCAATAACTCCCCCAGTAACCATCATGGTGCACTGCTCATGGCGCCATAACTCCACCAGTAACACTCAAGGTGCACTGCTCATGTCACCGTAACTCCACCAGTAACACTCATGGTGCACTGCTCATGTCATCATAACTCCAACAGTAACACTCATGGTGCCCTGCTCATGGCGCCATAACTTCACCAGTTGCTCGCATGGTGCACTGCTCATGTCGCCATAACTCCACCAGTAGCATTCATGGTGCACAGCTCATGGCGCCATAACTCCACCAGTCGCTCTCATGGTGCACTGCTCATGGCGCCATAACTCCACTAGTAACACTCATGGTGCACTGCTCATGTCGTCATAACTCCACCAGTCGCTCTCATGTTGCACTGCTCATGGCGCCATAACTCCACCAGTAACACTCACGGTGCACTGCTCATGTCGCCATAACTCCCTCAGTTACCATCATGGTGCACTGCTCATGACGCCATAACACCACCAGTAACACTCATGGTGCACTGCTCATGTCGCCATTACCACACCAGTCGCTCTCATGGTGCACTGCTCATGTCGTCATTACCGCACCAGTCGCTTTCATGGTGCTCTGCTCATATTGCCATTAACCCACCAGTTACTTTCATGGTGCACTGCTCATGTCGTCATTTCATCACCAGTCGCTCTCATGGCGCACTGCTCGTGGCGTCATAACTCCACCAGTCGCTCTCATGGTGCACTGCGCATGGCGCCATAACTCCACTAGTAACACTCACGGTGCACTGCTCATGTCGCCATAACTCCACCAGTCGCTCTCATGGTGCACTGCTCATGGCGCCATAGCTCCACCAGTAACACTCACGGTGCACTGCTCATGTCGCCATAACTCCCCCAGTAACCATCATGGTGCACTGCTCATGGCGCCATAACTCCACCAGTAACACTCATGGTGCACTGCTCAGGGCACCATAACTCCACCAGTCGTTCTCATGATACACCGCTCATGGCGCCATAACTCCACCAGTAACACTCATGGTGCACTGCTCATGTCGCCATAACTCCACCAGTCACTCTCATGGCGCACTGCTCATGGCGCCATAACTCCTCCAGTAACACTCATAATGCACTGCTCACGGCGCCATAACTCCATCATTCGCTCTCATGGTGCACTGCTCATGTCGTCATAACTCCAACAGTAACACTCATGGTGCACTGCTCATGGCGCCATAACTCCACCAGTCGCTCTCATGGTGCACTGCTCATGGCGCCATAACTCCACCAGTAACACTCATGGTGCACTGCTCATGTCATCATTACTCCACCAGTACCATACATGGTGCACGGCTCATGGCGCCATAACTCCATCAGTAACACTCATGGTGCACTGCGCATTTCGCAATACCTCCCCCAGTAACCATCATGGTGCACTGCTCATGGCGCCATAACTCCACCAGTAACACTCAAGGTGCACTGCTCATGTCACCATAACTCCACCAGTAACACTCATGGTGCACTGCTCATGTCATCATAACTCCAACAGTAACACTCATGGTGCACTGCTCATGACGCCATAACTTCACCAGTTGCTCGCATGGTGCACTGCTCATGTCGCCATAACTCCACCAGTAACATTCATGGTGCACAGCTCATGGCGCCATAACTCCACCAGTCACTCTCATGGTGCACTGCTCATGGCGTCATAACTCCACCAGTAACACTCATGGTGCACTGCTCATGTCGTCATGACTCCACCAGTCGCTCTTATGTTGCACTGCTCATGGCGCCATAACTCCACCAGTAACACTCACGGTGCACTGCTCATGTCGCCATAACTCCCCCAGTAACCATCATGGTGCACTGCTCATAACGCCATAACTTCACCAGTAACACTCATGGTGCACTGCTCATGTCGCCATTACCCCACCAGTCGCTCTCATGTTGCACTGATCATGTCGCCATTACCCCACCAGTCGCTTTCATGGTGCTCTGCTCATGTTGCCAGTAACCCACCAGTCGCTTTCATGGTGCACTGCTCATGTCGCCATTTCCCCACCAGTCGCTCTCATAGTGCACTGCTCATGGCGCCATTACTCCACCAGTCGCTCTCACGGTGCACTGCTCATGGCGCCATAACTCCACTAGTAACACTCATGGTGCACTGCTCATGTCGCCATAACTCCACCAGTCGCTCTCATGGTGCACTGCTCATGACGCCATAACTCCCCCATTAACCATCATGGTGCACTGCTCATGACGCCATAACTCCACCAGTAACACTCATGGTGCACTGCTCATGTTGCCATTAACCCACCAGTCGTTCTCATGGTGCACTGTTCATGTCGCTATTATCCCACCAGTCGCTTTCATGGTGCACTGCTCTTGTCGCCATTACCTCACCAGTCGCTCTCATGGTGCACTTGTCATGTCGCCATTACCCCACCAGTCGCGCTCACGGTACACTGCTCATGAAGCCATTACCCCACCAGTCGCTCTCATGGTACACTGCTCATGGCCCCATAACTCCACCAAACGCTCTCATTGTGCACTGCTCATGGTGCCATAACTCTACCAGCAACACTCATGGTGCACTGCTTATGTCATCATTACTCCACCAGTACCACTCATGGTGCACGGCTCATGGCGCCATAACTCCAACAGTAACACTCATGGTGCACTGCTCATGTCGCAATATCTCCCCCAGTAACCATCATGGTGCACTGCTCATGACACCATAACTCCACCAGTAACACTCATGGTGCACTGCTTATGGAGCTATTAACCCACCAGTCGCTCTCATGGTGCACTGCTCATCTCGCCATTACTCCACCAGTCGCAATTGTGGCTCACTGCTCATGTCGCCCATATTCGATCATTAATTTATGTTGTTTTTATAATACTTACTCATACAACACTGTGCTGCACAGCCTAGCGCGGCACGGCGAGACACGGTGTCGCACGCGGCGCGGCATGGGTGTGCACAGCGCGGAACGGCGAGACACGGTGTCGCACGCGGCGCGGCATGGGTGTGCACAGCGCAGCATGGCGCTGCACGGCGTAGCACTTCGCGGCACGGCGTTTACAAGTGTTTACAAGTGTATAAAGACAACAATAGGGCTATTGGCCCAAATTAGTTCGATTTTTGATAGCAAGAGGATTAATTCTGATATGGAACCGAAAGGAAACCCTCATGCACCATTTCCGTTTTTATAACACCAAGAAAGGGAACGACTCAGCTATTTATCGGCAATTTATGTAGAATTTATCGAGCCGTGACTTGAACGTTTCGATTGCATTGCTGTTTGCAACCTACGCTGGAAGTTTGTTCCATTCTTCGACAACTCTATACGTGAAGAAATTGCGCGTGATGTCGAGTGAGAAATGCTTCCCAACGATTTTGTATCCATTATTCCTTGTCACTCCGCTCGCGTCTAGAGTGAAAAAGCTCGCTCGGTCGACGTTAAGCTTTTCCCTTCATAATTTTCCACACCTCGATCATGTCATCTCTGACTCAACGCTTCTCAGTTGAATAAAGCTTGAGTTCGCGTAGTCTGTCATCGTACGATTTATTGAGCAGCGAAGAGATGAGTTTGGTAGCTCCATGTTGAATTTTCTGTAATTTAATAACGTCTTTTCTAATATATGGAGACCAGAACTGAACGGAATACTCGATATGCGGTCTAACAAAAGCATTGTATAACTTAAGAATACTGTGTCGGTTTTTGTGCAAGATATTGCGGGATATCATACCCAGCATTTTTTTGCCTACTAGGCAGCATCCTTACATTGCTTGCTACTGTTTCGGTCGTTACTAATGATGACCCCTAAATCTCCCTCTTAAGTGACGAGAATCGGTTTCTTCCTGGAGATTGAATATTCGTGCTTGAGGTTATGAGAACCTATGTGCATAACTTTACATTTGTCCACATTAACTTTTTTATACCACTTTTCTGACCAATCAAGAATTTTGTTCGTCTAATTGAATCTGCTAAAACTCTAGTTCGGGTTGCACTTCTCCTATCTTAGTATCGTCTGCAACCTGCTTAGGTTTGAGAGTACGTTGCTATTGAGATCGTTGATGAGTATTATGAAGAGATTTGGACCAAACACGGATCCTTCAGGCACGTCGCTTGTAACATTACTCCATGGGGAGGAAGCTCCGTTAAGTACAACTCGCTGCCGTCTGTCCGTAAGCCAGCATTTTATCCCGTTATTAAGCTCGCCTCGAATAGAGATGTTGTGGAATTTTCTAACTGAGCGTTTGTGGTAGACTTGATCAAAGACCTCTTGAAAGTAGAGGTAAATGATGTCGATCGGAGATTTAGTGTCGTGAATTTCAATTATATTCATGAACAGGAGTAGCAGGTTCTTGTGACAGGAACGATTGTGTCTAAAGCCATGCTGAGTCGTCAATCAATTTGTTTGATCCTGCTGTTTTATCCGTAAAAAGCTTTCCATCAATTTACCAATGACTGAGATGATACTAATTGATGGGCAATTGCAAGGACACTTATTGTCTCAGTTTTCAAAAATTGGAGTGACGTGGGCGTCATTCCATTGAGAGGGCAAGTGCCAATTGTGGGAAATTGAGTAAAAATGTTCGATAATTATTCGGCGATTTTGTTCTTGATTTCTATCACTATTCTAGGATGAACTTGGTCTGGACCGGGAGATTTTGTCACTTTCAATTTATCTTTATAATTAATAACTTCATCATGAGAAAAGTTTACTGTGCTGAGGGCTTCAATTTGTCTTTATGCTATGATATCCAGGGGATTAGAAATATACGGATTATCTAACGTGAATACAGAACAAAAATATTGATTTAGTAGAACACTCATGTTAGTGTCGTCGATTAATAGTTCACCAGTATCGTTCTCGAGAGGACCTATTACAGATCTTTAATTTTTTTCTTCTTCGGATTGTTTTGGCATTTGCTGCAATTTCCTTTTCATAATCTTTTCTTTTTGGATTCAAGACTCTTCTGCTGTCTGCAAATTCCATTTATTGCATTGTCGTTATGATGGTGTTTATGTTAGGTCGAGTGTTTTGCTTTTTTTGTGACTGAATCCTCTGTAGTTCTCCATTCCAGTACTTAGGCTGATTGACTGCTGGTTGCCTGGTTTTGCGAGGGCTATGCTCGAGTTCAATTTTTTTAAGTATAGTCAGAAAACTGGTTAACGATTGGTTGATGTCACGTCCGAGAGATATAAGCGCCGTCGCCACTGACTTTCTTAAGCCATCAAAGTTGGCTAATCTGAAATTAGGGACTTTATCGTAGTTTATTGACGCTTCCAACTCGAACTCTATCGTAAAAAGGATACAGCTATGATCACTATTTACGAGCGGTTCTCCCACTTCAACGTTCGGGACGAAAAAGTCGCTTGAATTAAATAGAAGATCAAGTATATTACTCCTCTTGTAGGTGTCTCCACCGTTTGGGTCCTGAACTTATCGTCTGCAACATCAATCAGATGATAGCTGGTGCCAGTGTATCCGGCGGATTCCCAATCAATGTTAGAGATATTGAAGGCCCCAAGCACAATAATGTGCTGTGTTGTGACGACATCGACGAGGGTGTTGTAAAGATCAATATCATCTGTAACCTTACTTTTTGGGGGCTAATGGACGAGGGTGACTTGACATTTTGTTTGTTTATCAACTACTTGGATCGCTCCTATGTCGTGTCTGCGATTTTTAAGAGGGATAACTCCTCCGCCCACTCGGCCTTGTCTATCTTTCTGAAATAGTGAGTAACCGGGGGGAGTAAATTTGCCTAAATAATGTCTGGTGCAAAATTTCATCCACGATTTCGTGATTGCTATTACGACGACATTTTCATTCATTGCATGGATACCTAATTCTTTTATTTTGTCTCGGAGACTTCTAGCGTTCACATGGTAACATTTGAGAGTACCGTTAGTCACATTAACGCGTGGCAGGGCGTGGCAGGGCGCGGCATGGTGCGGCAGGGCGAAGAACGGCACGGTATTGCATGGCACGACACAAAACGGTACGGCACGGCACGACCCGGCACGGTACGGAGCGGTACGGCATGCTGCGGTACGGTACGGCACGGTACGGCACGGCACGGTACGGCACGGTACGGTACGGCACGGTACGGCACGTTACGGCACGGTACGGCACGGTACGGCACGGTACGGCACGGTACGGCACGG
>SDVV010027798.1:0-12051 GCA_016164225.1 Gammarus roeselii | reverse complement strand
ATTGAGTCTTATAACGGATTTTGTGGCTCCTCCCATCTTAAAACAATAGAAATAACCCGGCGTTAAACACTGTAATAGTTTCTAGTTTCCCCTTCCCTATCGATGACACGCACATGGCCCTGTGAATGACCCTGCATTCGTCACTGTCTTTTACGTTATACAATCCGAGAAAAGGCCACCTGCTTCAGTGAAAACAAATATCGGAGGGGAATTAAAAAAATGCAAGGCAAGGGACCTCCTTGAAATTTGAGCTAAGGGAGTTAACAGGCTCAAGTCCTGCACTGCTTCAAGGGACACACTCTACGCACCCCTCGATAAAATAGTGTTCGTTACAAGTCTTTTTGTATATAAACATGTGCCAGATGAGGCCAATCATAACACTCACACTTTGGCTGCATATTATAAGCGTAAAAACGGAGTGTTATGACACCTCAACACATGTAGCAGGAGGGGATACTAATCAAGCCCGACATGATGGAAGGACTCAATCCTCCCTAATGCAGATGGTCTAACGACGGGCTGCAGGATCAGTTGAATGGCAACGAAAGTCTGCACATCGCGTGACGACACCATGCTCCTCGTTGGATTGCAGTCATTGGATGCTAACAAGGCACTTGCTGAGTGACGTAGGTCATTTGCATACTGCCATGATGTCATGAGGAGGCACTGCAGAATTTAGACCAATGCTTCAAGGTGGAGCAGAGGATAGCTTTTGCTACAGGCACTATATAGTTCGGGCTATTTGTAGTTCGACCAGGGACATTAGGCTGTTATGTTGAACATGAACACGTTATGCTTCGTTGAGAGCCAGGCAAATTAAACTGTTATAGAGAACATGAACACGTTGTGTTTCGTAGCTGTAGGGCTGGCATCTCCGTTCGCACCAATTTATAAGTTAAACTGTTATACAGAACATGAACACGTTATGCCTCGTTCAGTGCCAGGCACATTAAACTGTTCTAGAGAACATGAACACGTTATGCCTCGTTCAGTGCCAGGCACATTAACCTGATATAGAGAACATGAACTCGATATGCTTAGTTCAGTGCCAGGCACTTGAAACTGTTACGGAGAACTTAAACCCGTTATGTTTCTTTCATTGATATTTTATTGGTGGAAAAGAACAAATTTAAAATGACAAACAAATAAACAGCCATAGAAAAGAAGCTAACAGCTGTTCAGTTATATTCTGCACGGTATCTGTTCAAAAGCAGCCGTTGCCAAGCAGGTAAAATTGTTTCGTAAAATAGTTGGATGAAGGGTAAGCTCGTCCCCAGCAGTTATCCGACACCCAGAATATTCATTATCATTTGCAAATCTGGATGGACTTCGCAGAGAACATTTATGAAGTTATTTTCAATATCATGCTTAGCACGATCTAATAAATCAATGTTGTTAACTTGATCCTCCATTTACAGTAGTGAGCTGTGGATAGGAAGTCCTGGAGGTTGTTTGATAACTTGATCCTCCATTAACAGTTGTGAGCTGTTGATAGAAAGTCCTGGAGGTTGTTTGTTTATCTACAAACATGCTGCATTTCAGTTTCTGTTTTAATTTTATCCTGACAAAAAAAAACGAAGTTGTAGTACACGTCAAAATTCATAATATTTGACGACACATAAGTGAGAATGTCGGCAAAGGGAATGTGGTTGACGTTGTTTGCACGGTCAAGATGATGTTCTGAACCAATGTTGTTGACGTTGTTTTCACGGTCAAGATGATATGCTGAACCATATGCAATCTTTTTCAGCAACTACAAGAAATGGAGTATGAAACTCAATGCAAAAGTTAGAGATTGGAAGGAGGATATTCTAGATTCAAGCAGATTATATTTCATCGCTGAAAGACGTTCACAAATGAAAGATATGTTTATTGATTGTCAATAGTCCTTACTGATAGCCTGATTAAACAGAATGACGTTACTCGGGACCAGTTTCAGTCACACTTGGTTCAAAATCTTCACTAAATATTCAATCAGATTTATGTTATGATCGATTGATGTTTATTTGAAGCATAATGAAGTGTTATGTTTAATGTAAGATAAATTGAAAACCCATTGCTAGACGATGGAAATAAATGATTTAATAATAATAATAATAATAATAATAAAAACTGTTAACAGATGTGGAAATTAGGTGTTTCAAAGATACATACCCCTTACCGTTGGCTCCTACCTAAAGCCGCTAGTCCCTACCCCTTACGCAACCACAACACCTGCCAATCACAAGGCTTCGTGGTCCCTCTCCTGTCATTCACAAAGGAGGGAGGTGCCAAGCAGCTGCAGCCGTCAGCCAATGAGCTGTGGACATCCAATACGACACGTGCAGTCATGTGTGCTTACTGGAAACAACTGTGAGGTATGGATTGTAAATATCACTGTATAAAAACATAGACTTTGCTGGAATACGAAAAAGAAATACCGTAGGTGGCATTGAAGTGAAGAAGTTGTAATAGGGTCAGTGTTCCAGTAACACGCTGCGAGTCCAGCATGACGTGGCGTGAAATGTAGCTTTAGAGCCAGCATTGTGTTGCGTAATGAAAGAAGGGTATCCCTTTCATAGCTGCCCTGCTGCCCGCATAAAGAAAGCTTCTTCTACCTAGCAGAAGAGGGCGGGAGGAGTTATCCTTCACTCGAGCTGCAGTCCGAACAGAATGAAAAAGAAATATTCAAACGCTTGCAAACACTACGCAGCATAACTTTGCATTGTGTGTTCCAGTAAAACTAGGCCTTAGATTGACACCCTTTCGAACGGAGACTAATTCAAAGCGCAAGAGATCCATCCATATACAGGAGAATCATGATAATTTAGTTTAATAATACAGTGATATATCCACACGCACATGAACTAAGAACTCATTTATAAGCAAGTAATCTAAGATTCAAATGATGGAGCGTAAAAACTCCAAGCTGGATACGTATTCCATTGAAATCATCTCGCTTGATTTCTTCATTGTAGATGCAGTCGAAGGACTCATCAAACAGGTTTGGTCGCTCGCTACAACCCATTCCCAGCAAGCTAAGTAGCTACTGAGCATCATAATGCTGTGCCGCAACGCAAACACTGAGGAAGAGATGTATGAAGAGAGAGAGAGAGGGGGACAAAGAATGGGTCCATTCAAATGGCACGTTGCAAAGAAAGGTTGGGAACAGGTAGGTGACCAACTGGATTGGTTGATGGGAATAATTTATAGGTAGAGTTTATGATTTATTGAGTGGTATTGAGCTATAATCGTCGACAGTATGTGTAGCTGAGACACATCCTCCACTTACACGCTGTATCGATACACTGTGCAACACTTATTATGTGTAGCTGAGACATCCTTCACTTACACGCTGTATCGATACACTGTGCAACACTTATTATGTGTAGCTGAGACACATCCTTCACTTACACGCTGTATCGATACACTGTGCAACACTTATTATGTGTAGCTGAGACACATCCTTCACTTACAAGCTGTATCGATACACTGTGCAACAATTATTCTCATTAATAGTTAAAGTATACGCATGTACACTATTTTTCAAATTATGTAAATGGAACATATCGGTATATATCTGTACATTTCAAACAAAGTGTATTGATTTCAGGTTAGGTACATTTTTTCATAACAAAGTTACAAGTAAAAAGTTTTGATTTCCGGCAGGGGAAAGAAATACGATAGAAAATGGAGGAAACATCTACAACATAAGAAACATTGACCCTGCATTCGGAGAGGCACAGGAAAAGTTGCGTTAACTCTGGGAATAAATTTTTCACCAACCAAGACAACACGGACCAAATGATCACGAAAGCAGTTTTAAATTGTTAAACAAAGGTCAACACTCAACAAAAAACATATAAATTGGTGCGAACGGAGATGCCAGTCCTACAGCAACACCAGTGTTGCCAGCTCTACAGCACCACCAGTGTTGCCAGCTCTACAGCACCACCAGTGTTGCAAGCTCTACAACACCACCAGTGTTGCCGGACCTACAGCAACATCAGTGTTGCCATCCCTAAAGCAACACCAGTGTTGCCAGCCCTACAGCAACACCAGTGTTGCCAGCCCTACAGCAACACCAGTGTTGCCAGCCCTACAACAACACCAGTGTGCCAGCCCTACAGCAACACCAGTGTTGCCAGCCCTACAGCAACACCAGTGTTGCCAGCCCTACAGCAACACCAGTGTTGCCAGCCCTACAGCAACACCAGTGTTGCCAGCCCTACAGCCACACCAGTGTTGCCAGCCCTACAGCAACACCAGTGTTGCCAGCCCTACATCAACACCAGTGTTGCCAGCCCTACATCAACACCAGTGTTGCCAGCCCTACATCAACACCAGTGTTGCCAGCCCTACAGCCACACCAGTGTTGCCAGCCCTACAACAACACCTGTGTTGCCAGCCCTACAGCAACACCAGTGTTGCCAGCCCTACAGCAACCCCAGTGTTGCCAGCCCTACATCAACACCAATGTTGCCAGCCCTACAGCCACACCAGTGTTGCCAGCCCCACAGCAACACCAGTGTTGGCGATGGGAGACCAATCTTGACATAGCAAGCTGCTATCTCCGCACCCGATCTTGTCAAGTAATGCAGTTAGAGTAGAAAAATAGTGTAACATGGAATGCGGTCTGGCTCAAAAGCCAGCTGGTCTTCAGATACTTCTCGTCTTCAAAGGGACAGAGTCTTGTGATGCCTTATGGCAGCATAGAGATAGCTGGTCTTGAGAAATCTGATAGCTACATAGAGCCAGCTAGGCTTGAGATACCTTATAGCTGCTTAGAGCCAGCTGGTCTTGAGTTACCTCTTGTCTGCAAAGAGCCAGAGTCTTGTGATACCAGATAGCTGCATAGAGCCAGCTAGGCTTGAGATACCTTATGGCTGCATAGAGCCAGCTGGTCTTGAGTTACCTCTTGTCTGCAAAGAGCCAGAGTCTTGTGATACCTGATGGCTGCATAGAGCCAGCTGGTCTTGAGAAACCGGATGGCTGCACAGAGTGAGCTGCTCATGAGATACGTGATGACTACATACAAAGAGGCAGCTAGTCTTGAGCTACCGACGAGCTGGTCATACGATGCCCGATGGCTGCAAGACAACGAAAACATGTTGCAGCAAAGCGGGTTGTGGCTAATACCAAAAGATAGTGAAGACTATGAAGACAACAAGGAAATAAATATAGGAGTGAGGCGTTAGCGTTATAAAAGGTAAAGATGGATGCTTACGATCATAGTGGCAATATGATGACACCCAGTTACTGTATAGCGCGGTGCGTATTGCCGAGATTTGAACGCTCGACCAGCGTTAATCACTCAGTAGTCACCGCTGCCACGCTGCACATGCCCCGGGGACTAGTCTCAGCAGCGGACCACAATGCGTGATGGTATGCTACTGAGTGCACCCATGAAGAGGAGGGAAGAACATAAGGGGAGGGGGGAGGAGAGGAAGAGGAGAAGGGAAAATGGAAGAGGAACGAAGAGGAGGAGGGGAAAGAAGAAGAGAGAGGTAGGAAGAGGATATGGAGAGAGCAGAGAGAGAGGAAGAGGGGAGGTGGGAGAAGAGGGGAGGTGGAGGGAGGATGGACGAGGGTAGGAAAAGGGAGGTAAAACGAAAGAGGGCTTGGGGTGGGGGGGGGGCGAAAATTTGACGCGGCAAGATGAGGACTGCAAAGCTCGCTGAGTGCTAAGTACATGGAACATCATCAGAGGAGGTGCAAAGTTTTGCTCATTGAGTGTCTCAACTAAGAAACTTCAGATTGCCTTTTACTAAGGAGCCTTAGGTGCGTGGCTAGGTTTGCTGATAGACATTCTAGCCCCCTCATTACTAGCCTACATCCCAGAGATGAGCAACGTAAACAATAATAGACCAACTCGAATGGTATACAATTCGTATGAATATCGTCTACGGATATCCACACATTCGTACCTTCGAGAAATTTATGCAGGTATATGAACGTCCAACGCGCCACCTCCCATTTTCAAAATATATGTTATCTTTGTAGTATAATTTCACATGAAGCAGTACGGATAAAATGAACAACTAAATGAAACCTGACGGTCGTTTTGATTTGACTAACCTAGTTTAAGAAGACATCTATCAGACATCCTGACCTATGGAAAAACTTGTGAATAATCCTTCTCGGAGCATAAACATACATACGAAATAATAATTGTTGTTAATAAAAATTTGATAATAAACTATTCCTCCATAACGTTTCATGCAGAAGCATGTTTCATCAATAGAGAATATAATATGCAGGAACCAAGACACGATTGCAAAAACTAAATTCAATATCAGATATCCAGGTATTTAAAGTGTACTCATTCATCAACATCATCTCAGCATGCCGAGGAGTACCGACGATATATTTCCTTATCAGTTCCACCGCCAACCGCAGTGTTCGTTCCAACATAATTCGATCTAAATTATGGGCCCTAAAGTGTGCATGGGTGAAAGTTACCTTCAAATGAATTAGAGGAAGAGGGCATAAGGCAGCCTCTACGGCGGGTAGGTTGAGGATAGTGGCTGGAGGCTGGTTCGACTGACGATCAATTCTGCTTTAACTTTGTTTGTCTTGTTCTTACAACTGAAGCTCAGCCTGTACGGCGGGCAGGTTGAGGATAGTGACTGGAGGCTGGTTGGGCTGACGATCAATTCTGCTTTAACTTTGTTTGTCTTGTTCTTACAACTGAAGCTCAGCACATGAATGTTTACAACAGTTACGACCAAGGCTACAAACACAGCCTTTATACTGAATGGCGTGACGAATAATGCATGCATATTTCAAACCATCGTGTATTATACAATGAAGAAACGTTTGTTATGCTAACCAACTCTACGTATTTCCTGTAACGCTCTGGCAAGAAGCGTGGCAAGGTAGTGTGTTAAGAGGAGATTATGATACACTGTTTAAGAGCAGGCCCGTAAAGAAACACTACATCATGTGAAATAAGGCACAAAATACTCAAGAATACATCCTTCGAGGTGTTATGCATATCATGTACGATGTTTCACTCTCCAGTAGTGGAAACCATGGCTTGCAGGCGATTCGAAACACTGAAATGCACAGCGTTGTGATGAAAAAAAGGACTATCAGTAATATCTTACCCGCAGTGCATTGCGTCTTGCTTAATAACTATGCATAACATCATGACAGTGCATTTGGCAGAAGATCAGCTCAGTAGCAAAGCTGCAGCACTGCGCTGGGTATAGGGAGGCTCATAGCCTGTGATGCAACGCAAGGAGCCCATGCAGTGTCACTTAACAAGCCTGCTATTTAGCCCTCAAGACACTCAACAAAGAACTGTAATATTTCAGCGAGGTGGTTGACGTCAATTACGGCAACCATGCAAGGGTTCATTTCGTTAATGAGACTCAAATTCGTCTAGCAGAGATGAAGGCCAACAAGACAAATAGAAGTTGATGGGGAGTGTCACGTGATGACGGACCAACTTCATGGAGGATTATAGCGGTCGGCCTCTGCATGAGGCACGATGAAGATTCGGTCAATTATGGATCAAGGAGGAAGTTAGAGACTGCGAATATATTCATGATATGAACACCAACAATAGCTAAGTGAAATGCCGTCACCTTTGGGGAAAGGAATACGATCCCACACGAAATGACCAAGTCTTTGAAAGACCGCACCTCTCCAAGGGCCTGCAATGATCATAATCCTCGCACTCGCCATGATCAAATACTACTTTCATTTAGTCGGTTTAAACGGTTGAAGTCTCGTGACGTGTTTAGAGACTGCCTCTGTCGTCCAGCCTAGAGTGGCCGTGACGCAACCGCTCTCAGAGACTAGTTCAATTCAAGGAAACAAAACCCAGTGTCTATTCATCATCAGAATAGCCTGTCTTCCAATGGCTTAACTGATTGATCTTTGAATAAAGGGCCGCGGAGAAGCGGCAGCACCTCAGCAACAGAGGCACCACAGCATACAGCGGTGGCAGCAGAACCTTCACAACAACGGCATCGACATCGTCGTCGCAGCAGCAGCACAGCTGCAGCAACAGCCACAGTATTTGTAGAAGCATCACAGCAGCCAGAGCCGTGAAAGAATCATCACAACTCCATCCAAAAGCACCAAAGTGTTTTCCTACTTCCAGCTCCCCGCTGCCTTCTTCTTCCAGTTCAAGTCGCCCGGCTAGCATTGTCTTGCAAATACTCCCCTGAAAGCAAACTAATGACCAATATGCTAATCCTACACCTGAAGAAAGACCAGAGGCAAAACGAAAAGAGGAAACGAGGAAGTTTGGACACTGAATGGAAAGTCAAAGGCATTGCGTCGTCGGGATCTTCTTAGGGTCGCATTAAGCGGAGGTGCTTTACTGTTGGGCATTTGGCAGAGACGGATGATGGGGCAGGGCCCTGAACGAGATTCAGTGGGTGCTCTCAAAGAGAGGTGGTTCACTAGGTGGCCCACTAGTAAAAGTACTGACCTAGTGCTGGGAGTACTTGTAGATAGGACATGTTCTCAATGAGAGAGTTGCCAAATGAATCACAAGCAAAACTGCTAGGAGTACTCGGAGGTTGGATTTGCTCTCAATGATGGGGAGTTGCTAGGGATATCACTAGTAGAAGTGATCGTAGTACTCGGAGATATGATATGTTGTAAATGAGAAAAAGATTGCCATGAAACCAATTCGAGAAAAATGATGGTTGGGATTACTATTCGGGGGTGAGACACCAAAGGTACAAAATGGACGCCCAAGGCGTCCATTTGTACCTTTGCAAGGCAAGGCATAACCATGCAGCTACCTGCAAAGCACAACCAGCTACCTGCAAGGCATAACCAGCTTACTGCAAGAAGTTCTTTTGTAAATTCAGATTTAATCTTTACAGAGTAGAATTAAAACCTGTAACGAGTATCATCATCACATCAGGTTATAGTTCAACATTTGAGATCTGGCAATGAAATTACAAAAAAAAAGGAAGTCGAAATGTACTCTTCAAAGACGTCGATGACACATCATGACTGAAAGCAATCAGTTTATCCCAGCTACTAACCCAACACGAACGCGTACATATCAACACACACCAAACAGCTGGAGTAGTTTGTTGATGACCTCATACCCTGAGGACCCCTCATTTGCCGAGTGTACCTCAATCGACGAAAAAGGGGTAAACTAGGCTACACTAATACTACAGGGTAAACCAGATCAATTATCACCTGCTGCTAATTTTATTACAGAGATTTTTACCTTTGGCAGCCTCCGCGTCAAGTGTCACTGGTGCCAAAACTGCCATCCGGTGTTCTTCGGTGTTCCGTCATTGTTTGTTATTCAAACTCTTAAAGCGCCCCTAATTGTATTATATATGCCGTGCTGTGCAGTGCACGGTTGTGGGAAACGAGGTTGTCTCTCAAAAGAAAACGTTTCGTTTTTTTAGTTTTCCAAAATCCGTGACCATGAGGAAACGGTGGCTGATGGCTACAGGCCGCCAGGATGCCTTCGATTAGAACAACGCCCGAATGTGTTTGGCTTATTTAGATGAGTTTTTTTGAAAAGGCATGGCAAACGCATTGCTTCCAGAGTAATTCAATGAAAAAAAATATTGACGTCCGATGCTGTCCCATCAAAACGGTTACCGCATATGAGGAGGCAAACTGCAGACGCAAGTTTTTGGATCGGTAAACAACTGAAATTTGATGTTAGCGCTCCTTTCGGTTAAGAAAGCATTTGGGTTATGTCCCCTCCGTCGAGCAATTCTGTGTGCACCTCTGGCTAATAGCAAGGCGAACAGCTGTAGCTAGTCACGAAGCCAAGTGCTGAATTGTCTACCAAGCTATCTATGCTGGCTGCTATATACATCACATAATTGTTAAGCCAGTTCATAATTTCTTGGACAGTGTTCCAATTAAATGTGTGTGGGGGGAAATAAGATGTCATAAGAGCGCAGAGCAACTCTCGTAACTAATCAGAACATACGAACTCGTAGTCATGGATGCTCGCACTCCCACGCCAATAATATTACAGCCGTTTGTTCTTGCCACTGTAAATATAAATACTGTGCCAACTTTGTCATTCATTGAAGAAGAGGCCTCCGAATAATTTGAACAAAAACTACGCAAATATTCCTAAATTTGGTAACTGCAAAATTACATTACAGTGGATTTTGTCAAAAAGTACCTCTGATCTCCATAGGGTTAACATTTATCTCCACTGCCCGATGTACAAAAAGTAGAACATCTTTGTATTTCTTCAAGAAAAAAATGAAAAGTAGACTATCTAAAAACTTGTCTCAGCAATCTGCGAAAAACCATTTTTTTATCTTTATTAACTGCCTTGTTTTAATCTATCGGCTCGTGTTCGCTCAAAAATTGTGACTAAAAGAAAATATTGAAGATGTTCTTCGAGACGATTGCTTACATAAATATATTGAATGAGAATAAACTACTTCAATACCCCAAAATTGCGAGCATAATATACTAGAATGGATAGTAGTAGAAGTTGCTTCCGTTTTCCACCGGAGTCTCAACGCGTAGTTAATGCTGACTGAAGAGTGGCAAAGTAGGTGCAGCGAAGATTACGAGTAGGTTCAACGCAGATTCCGAGTAGGTTTAACGTAGATTCCGAGTAGGTTTAACGTAGATTCCAAGTAGGTTTAACGCAGATACAGAGTAGGTTTAACGTAGATACAGAGTAGGTTTAACTTAGATAGAGAGTAGGTTACGCGTAGATACAGAGCAGGTTTAACGTAGATACCGAGTAGGTTTAATGTTGATTCCGAGTAGGTTTAACGTAGAAGGAGAAGTAGCCGCTTCCACGCTCCACGGAGCCCCAACGCGAAGTCGTCGCTCGCCACCCTGCAGGGCCCCTGCGGGCGTCTAACGATACATAATTGTATAACTAATATAAATAGATCACCATGAAAAAAAGGCACAGATAAATAATAGAGCCCACGAAACAAGAAATAATAAAGTACTAAAATAAAGTGTTAATGATCTATAAAATGAATAATCATCCATCCACCCCGAACTAGAATGGATATGCCAATATTCGCTATATTGCACCAGTGACGTCACAAGCAGGTAGGGCGGGGCCATGACGTCAGACCACGTGATTCTGACGCCACGTCCTAAATTATTAGTTTTACCCTTTAGTGTTAGTGTACCCTGGGGTAGACCTTCTCGATCTCGTGTACCTCATTCCAGTCAGATTCTCTGGTGACTAACGACAGGTTGTTAATAATAAGAGTGTTAGGGATCTGGTCAATGGGAGCCATGAAGTGAGAAGTGAAAGTAGGCCGACTATGGCATCCATTGCACCTTGAGTAGCCCACATTTTCCTGGAGTCGATTTCAAACAGGAAGTGACGAGGAAAAGACGAACACGAAAAATGACTAATCTTTGCAATCATCAGCAGCATCATTCAATAATTTCATACATCTTTTATACATGAATAATTAACTAAAGTCACGAATTCTAAAAGTGCACGAGGGTTACAAAAATACCTGAATACGCTAACTGACATTAGATAACTGAACGAAATGTTTTAATAAGAAACAGCCGTCATGTTGACCAAGCACATTTCATACTAATGGATACTTTGGAATGTTCAACTCGTAAAAATTTGACTTCGGTTCCCAGTTACCGGCATCAACTACCAAGTTATCACCGGCATCTACTGAACTACCCAGTTGTTACTGGCATCAACTACCCAGTTATCACCGGCATCAAGTGAACTACCCAGTTGTTACTGGCATCAACTACCCAGTTGTCAGCGGCATCAACTACCAAGTTATCACCGGGGCATCTACTGAACTACCCAGTTGTTACTGGCATCAACTACGTAGTTATCACCGGCATCAAGTAAACTACCCAGTTGTTACCGGAATCAACTACCCAGTTGCTATCGGCATCAACTAACAGTTAGTGGAGTTAACTACCCAGTTAGAGGAATCAATTACCCAGTCACTGGGGTAAATTACCTAAATCCCGGTGTCAAGTACTCAGTTAAGGGGTGTTCATCAACCAGGTTCTGGGAGGTGACTACCTAGTCAGCGGTGTCAAGCATCCACATACTTGCGGCATCTTCCAAGTAAGGCGAGTCAAGTACCCAGTTTA
>SDVV010027797.1:0-12051 GCA_016164225.1 Gammarus roeselii | reverse complement strand
ACTCTTAGAATGATCCAACGTTGCCGGGGACGTTGTGAACCCTAAAGGATAAATAATAAGCAACAACCAGTAAGCAAGTGTTTCTTCGAGCCCCACAAGCTGGCATCTTTGATAACAAAATATCATGACTAACTCTATCGCATACCTTAAGCAGGTCAGGTTCTAGATGAACAATTGCTCGAGTGTTTTAGACCTTTACGGAAACATACAGTCTAGCACATTAGACATTACATCATTATCGATCAAAACCGTGTTCAATCTATTGTGGATTATTTTTTCGAATGGCTTGTTGAAACTAAAAGGGATAAAAGATGGACGACAGTTCAGAGCACTGCTTGTTACCGGAGATGAGCGCAGGCATAACCCAATCATGTTAGAAGACGTTGAGATAAACACCCAGTTCCATCCTTTTGTTTAGTATGTGAAAGAAGAGGAATTTCATCAATTACCTTGAGTAGGGTCTTGGGTTTAACAAGTAGTGCGCTCATTATGAAATTAATTAAGATGTTTATTCCATTAAAATCGGGTGTGAATAGAAGGCAGGCGTTACCATTTCTTTGTACATTGTCCAGTGAAGAGAAAATCCTTGCACAGATTTCTAACTTATTAACTTGCAACAAATGCGTAAAATGAGTTAAGGGGGTTTGTTGTGTCCTGATTAAACATTAGATTGTCATTGACATTTAGTGAGATTCTATCATTTTTTGCTTATCGACACAATATTTAATTAAGAATAGATCATGTTTATCTATTATCATTCCATTATTTAAAAATCTTGTTCCATGATAAAATTGTTAACACTTTTTGACAACCGTCGTTAACACATTGCGATGAGGATGAAGTTATCTGCACTTAATTGAGCCTCAATTCAACTTTGTATGTATAGCTTCTGTTTCTTTGATGTTGCTTATTTCAAGTCAAGTGAACCCCGAGGGATCCTTCTTTTGGTTTCTGAGTTTCCATTTAGCTCAGGAAAATCATCAAAGCAAAATTTGTAGAGTTTATCCAACAGTCCAACGATTACACTATAATCATAATGTATCCCGTTTATGAATTTTATCAATGAGATGTGTCTTCGTAAAATATTATGTTGTTAAAGACACTGTAGTGTATATTTGCTCTTCATGAGACTGTCCACAAAATATTATCATCACAACAGCTAAGGCTAAGGAAAACCTGTAACCTGATGACTACTTTATACGGAAATGGGCCCTTGCAACTTATATCAAATCTGGTCAGTGACATGGCCACTACACCTCCTCCAAAAGGGAACATAAATTTATATCATTTACTTATAGTCATCGACATTGCTTTGTTACCAGTCATTATCCGCCTTCAGGAGCTGGATCAGCTGATCATCTCCCGAGACACGGGCTTCTGGCGGGACTTCGGATACGGAATGACCTGTCAGTACCGGTCAGACTTCCTCAGCGTCAATGGCTTCGACCAAGAGATCGTCGGGTGGGGCGGCGAGGACGTGCTGCTGTATAGGAAGTGAGGACAGGGGCAGCGGTGGGGTAGGGTATTAGGCAGGAACGGTAGACTTCCTTAACGTAAACAGCTTCGACCAAGAGTTTGTTGGGTGGGGCGGCGAGGACGCACTAGTGTATAGGAAGTGAGGACAGGAGCAGAGATGAGGCAGGGCAGTAGTGGCAGAACTGGGTTGGCATAAGAGGCAAGGGACAAAAGACGGGTGCAGCAGTAGGGGCGCAGCAGTAGATTAGATTAGATTAGAGTAAGGAAAACAAACGAGCACGAGTGCTCACGTCGACTGTTTCCTTTGAAAGAAGAGTGGGGGATAGTCAACGAGGCTTTAGAAATTCACGCACACATTCTGAAAAAGGAAGGTTGTAAGGACAGAAAGGAGAAGGACCACCACTACTCGCACCACTACCTACTACAACCACCCCACTACTACCCGGGGCATTTCAGCCCCGGAGAAGAAAGGGTCGAGTGTCAGGGCGACAATCCAGGAACGGGCGAACAAGAGGAGGAGTGAAGCATTCAGATTTCACGCGGTTGCATCTCAGACGGTCGAGCAGAGACGGACACGCCCGTACGCTCAGCGGACTCACACTTCTCCTCGAGCGCATGCCCGTCAGCTTGTCCCAGAGGTCGGGTCAGACGGACTCCAACTAGGTATTGAGTTTACTTCCAAAGGAGCATAAGGGTATTTAAATTTCGACATGTATGTGCACATTTAGGAGAGCAGCACGCCCAGTTGCCCGGGTTGTGGTCCTCCCCCATGTGCTCAGAAGATTAAGCTTTCTGCACGCAAGCGGTTCCCTGAAGGCTGTCGCACTTCAAGGTGAGACGTCGGACTGACATATCCTAGGGATAGACCTGCCCTTGGCTCATCTAGAGTCTAGGTCGGAATTTTCAAAAATGTCGTGAAATTTTGATATGTGCAAATGTAGGAGAGCACCACGCCCAGTTTCCTGAGAGTGGATTTCCCTAGTGCTCAGTAGAGAAAGTCTCTGAACACGTGTGCTTGACGTTGCTGCACCAGGTCCCACCCGAATCTGTGCTACAGAAGAGAAGGCGGTTAGTTATCCACGTTGTACAAGGGAATACATTTCAAGGTGAGATGTCTGAAGGGCATCTCCAGGGAGTGCTAAATATAATTTAAAAATGCTTCAGATGAGATGACAGAAGGACATCTTCAAGAATATTTCATACTTCAGGTGAGATGCCAGAGGGACATTTAACAAATATTATTTCACTAGGTAACCGGTGCGTGCTGCCAAGTGAAGGCAGCACGAGAAGTTAGCTCGGACACATGTAAGAAATGGGTTAGTAGGTGAGCGTCTCTCTTCGCCATGCTGCAACAGGGTCACTCCCGGATCTGTACTGAAGGAGAGAAAGAAGACGGTGAGTTCATTCAGAATGTACAGATGGGTCAATTTAAAGGTGAGATGCCGGAGTGTCAGGTGCATTAAGTGCATCTTTTTAAGATGAGATGCCAGAAGGACATCTCTAAGATTTATATATATCTCAACTGAGCTGCCTGAGGGGCTTTATTTATTTCAAGTGAGATGCCAGAGGAACATCTCCAAGAGATATAACCGGCGCTGGTATTACAAAAAAAAGTAGAAGCATCGTGTCGACAGTGTCCTTCCATAGGAAGGTACTCACTGATTCAGCAGATGGATGTTTGTTTTTCTTTTCTCCCCATTTCTCTCCTTTCTTTTCTCTCCCGACAGGGAGGGTAGGAAAGTAAGGACTAAATTCCATTGCGTCGGCAATGTCTCTCCGTGGGAGGACATATACTCATTGCCTAACAATCGATGATATCTCTCTAATCTACGCCGTACCGTAGAGTTGAGCAAGCTTTCCTCAAGGTGCGGTTTCATTTTTCGCATATCATGGGGTGTGGAGGTGAGCCGCAGTTGCGGCTCATCGGTAAGCGTCGCTGGTTTGCTGGCAGTCTTCACCCGCACATTTTTGTCGAATCTACGTCGTACCTTAGATTTGAGCAACGCTCTCCTCCTGGCGCGGGTTCAATTTTCGAATATTATGGGGTGGGGGGGTAAGTCGCCGGCAGACTTCACCCTCATTAGTTCGCAATTTTGGTTACCTCTCCCCATTTTTCTCCTCTCCTTTCTCCCCGCAAGGAGGGAACAAAAGGTGAAAAAAAAAACATTCGGTCGGCAAGGCCTCTCCGTAGGAAAATACTCATCGCCTCAACAATAGATGATATCTGTATAATCTACGTCGTACCGTAGAGTTGAGCAAATTCTCCACATGGCGCGGTTTCGATATTCAACAGTCACCATCCGCTGCTGGAGGCAACGATTATTCTCCCGCGGAGGAACTTTGCCAACACGACGGCACTCCTCCACCCCCCCGTGGGAGGAGAAAGAAAGGAGGGGTGTGGTGGTGAGTGCTAGCACCGTACCACATAAGAATAATAAAAATAAAGACTAAAAAAATATGGTATCCCTCCGAGTCTTCACCTACGCATCGAGTTAAGCAAGTCCTTCTCTTAGGCGGTGTTGATTTTCCGGATGCCACTTTTCCTGCATCTGCTTGTCCCATTAGGACAGCAGACGGCCTCGTAGGCTAGCGGGATAAGTGAATGCGAGTACCGTTACGGGCTCACACCCAGTACCGATGGCCCTGGCGTGGGCTTAGGGGTGGATGCGAGTCGCCGTAACACCTCTCACCCGGTGAATTCTTAGAATGATCGTCCTCGATGTATCATTAGTCTCTGTATTTGCAATGCAGTAATATCAGTACCTGTAATTACAATGTAAATGGAAGAAAGGGTTCCGTTCCGATATGGAGTTTTTCAGTTGCTAGAGTTGGTCAGCAATAACAATCATTACAATGTTACTGATAATGAAATTACGAGTAATAATTAACAACTGTTACTACCAGCGACGTGTTATTATTATTACTTATAATGGATTCATTATTAGTAATAGCTTGGATTGTGAAGAGAGCCGTGTCATGCTCCTTCCCTATATCACCGGTTACCAATTTTGGCTATCTCTCCCCATTTTTCTCATTCCTTTCCTCTCCCACAGGAAGGGCAGAAAAGTAAAACGAAAACTGCCGTCGTGTCTGCAAGATTACTCCGTAGGATGATATTCGTTGCCGTCATCAATGGATGATACCCGTTGAATCTAGACCGTACCACAGAGTTGAGCAGGAGCTTCCCTCTTGGTGCGGGTTCGACTTACGTATATCATGGGGTGTAGTGGTGAATGCTGGCACCGTACCACAAAAGAATAATAGATATAAAGAGTAAAAAACATATGGTATCCTCCAAGTCTTCACCGCCGCATCGAGTTGAGCAAGCCCTCCTCTTAGGCGGCGTCGGTTTTCAGAATACCATAGTCCCTACATCTGCTTGTCCCGTTAGGACAACAGACGGCCTGGTAGGCTAGCGGGATGGGTGAATGCGAGTACCGTTACGGTCTCACACCCAGTACCGGTGGCCCTGGCGTGGGCTTAGGGGTGGATGAGAGCCGCCGTAACACCTCTCACCCGGTTCGAGGTTCGACAGCTCTTGATATATCGTGTCGTTCTCAGGTTAAACGAGTCATGTAGCCCAGTGCTTGTCAAGCACGTTTTTGAACGCATTCACGGATTCAGAGCCAACTACAGAGCCGGTAAATTATTCCAGACCCGCGAGATTTCGATCGGGAAAAAGTGTTGCGCTATAGTTGTAGGGAAACGTTTTGTCACAAGTTTTGCCCCGTTGTTTCGGGTGCGAATGTTGTGGTCCCTGTCGAAGAGGCCGACAAGACTCACGTTGTTGAATCCCTTCAGGTATTTTAAGGTTCCAACAAGCTGGTCCTTCAGCCTTCGTTGCTCAAGGGTGATGAAGCCAAGCTCTTTAAGCCTATTCTCGTAGCTGTGGTGGCGTAACTGCGGGATGAGCTTAATTGCACGATGCTGGATTCTTCTAGTTTGGCTCTGCCCCCTCTCATGTGTGGAGACCAAAATTGGACTGCATGCTCGAGGTGGGGACGGACGAGGGACGTGTACAACGGCAATACAAGGTCCTTCGTTTTTCAGAGGAAGTTACGGGAGATGTAACCATGGTTACGGTTAGCTATCTTGTAACTTTCTTTGACTTGCGCGTTTCATTTCATATCCTTCGAGATAAGGAGACCCAAGTCTCTCTGCTGGTCAACAGTTGCAAGATCGGTTAGTGCCATCGTGTGGTTGAAGTTGGCATTGTGACACCCCATGTGCATAACTGTACCCTTTGCAACATTGAAGGGCATCTGTCACGCTTCCGACCATAGTACGATTTTTTTGAGATCTTGTTGAATCTCAACTCTGTCTCTCTCCCTCCATGCTGCATGGCAGAGCTTCATGTCATCGGCAAATTTCGATACCTTGGACAGAATCCCCGCATCCATGTCGTTTACATAGATGAGGAAGAGTATAGGACCCAGGACACTGCCCTGGGGCACCCCAAAGGTAACAGGAGACCACTCGGACAAAGCCTGGCCGATGCTGACTCTTTGCTTGCGTCCTGTTAGCCAGGCGCACAGCCAGCGAAGTACCAATGCCGAGCTCAGAGACTTTTAGTAACAGTCTCCTGTGCGGCACCTTGTCGAAGGCTTTTTGGAAGTCTAGGTAGATGACATCCACTGCCTTACGGCAATTGTAGACGTTGATCACCTCATTGAAGAAGTTCAGCAGATTTGTCAGACAACCCCTCTTACGGCGGAAGCCGTGTTGAGTGTCATGAATGAGTCTGTTGTCTTCCATATGATCGACGAGATGATTTCGTATCAATCGCTCGATGGTTTTGCGCACAATCGACGTCAAGCTGATCGGTGCCGTGCCGTGACATTGACAACTATCCAGTCTTCGGGGACCTCGCCACTCGCCATCGATAAGTTGAAGATGTGGGTTAGGGAATCGGCCAATTGTTCTCGAGTTTCCTTGAGAACTCTTTGGTGGTGTCCATCGGGACCGATCGATATGTAAATGTCCAGTTCCTCAAGTTGTTTGACAGCTTCCTCTCTTATGAACGCAATGCCGTTGAGGCTGACTTCCACAGCGTAAACATTTCTCGTTCGTAGCCGGGGCCCTCAACTGTGAACACAGAACAGAAGAAGCTATTCAGGACACTGGCAATGTCCTCGGGTGACGTTCTGAGGACACCATCGTCATCCATTAGCAGACCAACTGAGTCCCTAGCAATTCTACGCTCGTTAACGTAGCGATAGAAATCCTTTGGGTTCTCTCTGGCGTTATCCGCAATATTTTTATCTTTCGTGCGCTTAGAGGATCGGACATGTCTAGTGGCTGTCCTATACGCCAGGCGATGCAGTTCTGCCGCCTCTGCGGTGCTGTCCCTCATTCGTTGCGCATTTAGTTGATCGCGACGATTTAAGGCTCTTGCAACTTCGACGTTCCACCAAGGGGGCCTGATCCTTTGAGCGGGATCAATTGTACTCAAGGGTTAACATCGGTCGCTTACCTCGCGAACTCTTGCATTTAGGATACGGCAGCCAGCGTCCACCAAACCGTCTCCGAGTTGTTCGATTAAGTTAAGCGCACTTAGTTGTTCTCTCATCCCCTGGAATTCTGCTCGCGAATTCCACCGCGTTGTGATCATCACCTCCCAGTTTGTTGTCATCTAGGATGTTGCCGACCAAGCGCTCCTCAGTTGACATGACTAGGTCAAGTATGTTGTTCCCCCGGGTTGGTTCACGAACATACTGGGTCATGCCGTTTTCAGCGATAAACTCCGTTAGTTTATTGCCTGGGGCCTGTGAAGTTAGGCTCACCCAGTCAATATAAGGAGGTTGAAGTTACCGAAGATGATAATCTCGTTTTTATTTGAGACAATGTCGCTTAGGCCACTTTGATTTCTGCGCTGAGTATTTCGCAAGAAAGTGTGACCAGCGTTGCTCTAAGAAATGGATGCATTATCTCCTTTATGTACAGCACGGACCCGCCCCCTCGTTTACTAGGAGTGGATTTATCCACGCTGAATATTTTGTATTCTGGTAGCATTAACTCTGCTGCCAGGTTTCTACTCTGGAGATCGAGCCATGTTTCGTTTATGCCAATGACATCAAACGAGTACAGGGTCGCCAGTCCCCTCAGTTCGTTGAACTTAGGGGCATATGACTGCGCGTTGCAGAAGAAGACCTTTAGACGGTGCGTGTCTCGATCTCCGACATTTTCATCATTGGGGGGCTGTGGACCAAAATCTTGACCATCCCTAGAATTGCCTTCTTGTGAGCCCAGTAACGCATCTACCGTGCCCGCAGCTTCTTCCTCTTGGAGCAACTGATCGATGGTCACCGCTCCCGTCCGGGAATCTGCTGCGGGCACGGGGCCCTCTAGGTAGGGTTCCCTGCGGCCAAAATTGGACCGTTTGAAGCACGCTGGACCCCTAACTTTTGGGCATAGTATTTCTCAGAGCATTGATGGAGCAGTCGGCCAAGTCAGGCATTTCCTACATCAATCAGGTGGAGGCAGTCTCTTAGGAACAGATCGGACCTCTCCCAATAGTCATCAAACAAGTTGATGAAAGATACTCCGTTGGACTTGCAAATGGTCTCAAGGGCTCGATTTGTATAGGTTAACTTACTATACAGCTCGTCATAATCATTAGTTCGCGGTAAGATGGATGTGATAGCCACTCGATCCGTTTTTGCTTTGATGTTAGAAATCAGCTGCCTATACTTGGCTAGCAGATCTTCTGACCTTGTCCTATTAAAATCATTGGTGCCTACATGGCAGATGATGAGGGTTTCCCGGCTGGAAACCACAACCTCTGCAAGGGCACCTCTGATCTTCTCAATCGTGGCACCAGGTTTGCAAATAACCCGCCTCCGCCTCTTTGCCTTACACCTATGAGCAAATTCAACCGCCTGGTGTCGGACGATAGAGTCACCTAGGACAAGTGTCTCAATTTTGCCGTCCAGGTCCGTGAACCTCTCAAAAGTGTTCCGCGTTGGCATCACAAACGCGGGCCGGTTTACGAAGGTAAACCGGTTCTGGACCTACTGACATCCATCCGAATCTACGCCGCCCCGTCGAGGTTGGGTGCGGTTTCGGTCCGTGGATGTCTTGATCCGAGGTATTGGCTTAGGCCCAGTTTTCAGTTTCCGGGCGGCCGAAGACCTCTTGGCCTGGCGGGAAGTAGGTACCCCGGGTTTGGGCTTAGGGGTGGAAGCGAGTTGTGATCTCACATCCAGCACCGGCAGCCCTGATATGGGTTTAGGGGTGGATGCGTGCTGCCGTTGCAGACTCTTACCCAGGACGTCACGGTAGGAAATCGGGGCAAGACCACCAGAACTCCCCCGCGATCGAACTGGGTCCCTTTGGTCAATCCTCTCCCGGGATGCCTCTCCGTCCAGCTGTAAAGCATGGACCACCAACTCGGTAACTTTTACCAGTTTCCTCGTCTATTCCGCCAGGCTCTTACTAGCCTTCTTCATATCAGAACGTAGGTTTCTACTGAGGTCTGCAACGAAACTCTCTAAATCACGCTTACTAACAAGGTCCTTTTGGACCTTACGTACCTCGTCTCTCACCTCCGCTACGGACTCGCAAGTCCTGCCGGTCTCCTCTCTCATCTCCATATACTCACGGGCGACAGTGCTCAGCTGCTCCTCGAGGACAAAGACCTTCCCCGCCAGGATCCCGTCCTCTCCGTCGTCGCGTCTCCGCTGCAGGCCCTGGAAGGTCACCAGGACCTGGCCGAGCCTGCCATCTAGCTCGCAGAACCGGCAGACGAGGTCTCCCGCGAGGTCCCTGAAGACGCTCCTGCTCATCCTGGCGAAGCAGACCGAGCAGTCCGCCAGGGTAGGAGGCATCCTCAAGAGTCGTCCGCGGGAATTTCCTCTCTTTCATCAAGCGCGCGCACTCACTTAGCTTACTAGTTTCAGTTAAATTAATTTTATTAATTAGCACAGTAAATGTTCACACTTGTCACAAAAACAAAGGCACAAAATAGTCTGAAACAGAAAGGCACGAAATAGTCAGAAGCTGTTTAGCACAGGGCGTATACGAACGTAGTGGCAGATATGGGACAAAGCAGCGCTTACGGTAGTGGGTGATGGAACAAGTTCAAAGGGAGGAGAGGGCAGTGCTCACAGTGAAAGAGTCGTTTGTAGCCGATAAGCAGGGTAGGGTGTGGCAGTAATTACAGCTGCTGCAAATAGGATCAGGTTATTGTTGGCAGAAGTCAGAGCTGTGAGGTGGTCGCGTATTGGTAAAAAATAATGCAATCCCGCAACAAATAATTTAGCATGCTGTTCAAAAACCCACATATTTAAGTAATAAATGTCACACATTTTTCAATTCAGTGTCGGTGGCTGAGTGGCTAGCATGCCGGCCTCTCCTCACAATATACTACCATTGGAACCTGAATGTTGTAGGTTTGAGCCTACCTGACCCCGAATAAGTGGACGGTCTCTTTAAATGGTCAAAGGCGAGCCAATACACGCCGTGGGCAATAAACGGCTATCAGGTGGAAGCTACGCTGTTATGTGTTTATGCCTATTTACCTCCTAATGAATTATTTGTAATAAAACAATAGATGGTCAAATATCTATCTGGGCTCCCCTATTATCTGGGCTCCCATGTGGAGATAACTGAACTAGTGGAAACTGAAGTGAAGGCGCGAGTGAAGGAGGGATGTAAAGTGTTGGTTGCACTGAAGAGTGTAATGAGCTGTAGGACGTGGGGATGGAAGCAAAGAGAGGCCTGTATGAGGGTGTTGTTGTCCCAACTGTGCTCTACGGAGCTGAAACTTGGGGAGTGAGAGCAGAGGAGAGAAGAAGGTTGAATGTTTTTGAGATGAATTGTTTGAGGAGCATGGCTGGAGTAACGCTGAGAGACCGGATCACCAACGACGTGGTTCGAATCAGAACAGGGATGGTAAAGAAGTTGGAGGACAGAGTGGATTCGCGTGTTTTGAGATGATTCAGGCACATGGAGAGGATGGACGAAGAGAGATTGGTGAAAATGATGATGAATGCGGAGACGAGTGGTCGCAGGCCTAGAGGTAGACCGAAGTTTGGGTGGATGGATGGTGTGAAGCAGGCGTTAGAAAGGAGAGACATGAATGTGGAAGTAGCGAGAGAGCGTGCAATGAACAGGCGTGAGTGGAGAATAGTTGTGAATGGTTGATTTTGACGCTGCTCGTAAGTGCTTTCCCGCCCTTGGCATCCCGTTGTCGGGATGGTCGTGAGTGGGGACCGGGGGCCGGCCATTATGACGCAGCGGGGTAAACCAGTAAAAACTGTCGGGCCCCGCTGCTGACAACGGATCCTCGGACTGCACTCGTGACCCGGAGCGTATGTTGCGGAGGTACCGGCTGGACCCTCTAGCACATAAGGGCTAAGTTGTGTGAGTACGAGGGTGTGAGGTGCGCCCTGCCGTCGGATGGAGGATGCAGCCTAGTGTCTGTATATATGTATCTGTATAAATGCATAACCAATATTCAAGGTTTAAATGCCCGATGCAACATTCAAGCAAAGATTAAGTTAAACCATCCAACCGATGTTTCTAAGAATGTGGTTTTCCCGTCTTATTTTTTAATGTGAAGTAGTACAAAAACCGTTATATTCCCAATTAAAAAACCTTTCCGTCAAAGAGGCGTTGGTGCTGTCACTTGAGAAGAAACATCCTCAACCTTCATCATCAAATTTACTTCGTTTGACTTTGCTACTAATTATCCATGTCAAAGTACCCCACCTTATCTGCCTCATCCCAGGTACGTGCGATCCTCCCTCAGCGTGGTCAGAGCCACCGACCCCGGCATCTTCCACCGGTGGCACCCTAAGCTCTGTTCCCCCGGTCTCCCTGGGGACCAGTACCGGGCATGCCTCAGCTCCCGCGCCCTCAGTGAGGCGTCCCACGCACACCTCGGTCTCGTGGCCTTCAAGAAGGACCTCGAGAAGCACCCGGTGGCAGCGCAGATACTCCCTGGCATCAACGCTGCGGAAAAGAACCTCAACAGCATAGGAAGCTACCAGGCCACCGGGGAGATGTGACTAGACGCCGTCGCTGGGCCCAACGGACAGTGACTGAAGAGGGGGTGCTGGTGGTAAGATTCACTGACTGTTTGTACAGTGAATTCATGAAAGTCTGTATAGTGAGCGCGCGTATAAGACTATACGAATTATTGATGTCTGTGTGGCGCCATTATTATACCGTGTCTCGTGAAATCTGTTTTGTGTGTAGGACTATCTAAAGGCTGCTCATCGTGGTGATTGTCCGATCGAACCTATACAGTTGAGGTTATTCAACAAATTCGGTGTTCAGAGGAAGCAGGCACTTTGCCAAAGCTTAGCAAAACGATGTTATGCGATCGCATTCTATTTCACAACTGTGGTAAACTAGTCTAAAATTTGTGTTCGGAAAGAGAGCTGGATCAGAGATCTTTCCGAGTGTATATGATTACAAACAATCGTCTTTCTAAGAATACCTGTTTGTGAACAATATGGAGCATATCTTCATGAATCTAAATCTGTGTACATATCATCGGAATCAGTTCGAAAATGGCCGAAGATCTTCTCTCACCGGTTGTTGGAGATGACCGTTGCTAGATTGGCCTTC
>SDVV010027796.1:0-12051 GCA_016164225.1 Gammarus roeselii | reverse complement strand
CCTGGCTGTCTGCCAGATAGCATTCCTGTTAGAGAAATTGACTATTATTGAGCCAGGATTCTAGGTTGACCCTGTGGAGCTATAGAGTGGGTGACTGAATATGCTGTTCAATATGTAATCATCCCACTCTGCAGCTCGGCCATGCACCCAGTGAAAATATTTCGTGAGGAAGTTTTCCCTTTGTTCGGGTGGATCAGCGTCCGAGTTAACAGGTTGTTAGTCGGCCCCTGGTTAACGGAGAATGCCAAATAAGATATCATGACGAATGGTGGTATATGATTTTTTCTATTGAATTTGTATCGGTTCGTTCATTTCATGTTCAGGTGTCCCCAGAAGCAGCCACCTAGATGAAAAAATTAACTAACGCTGTGCAGGTAAAAAATATTTCACCGTGGGTTTATTGTTTTATTTAATTTAAAATATTTCGAAAACGGGTTGAGTTATCAAGATTTGCAGTTATGCATTATTTTCGGTAGTGGTAATAAATTATAATGCGGTTGAGGATGCCTTGAATACATATGAAGTTTATCCATAAATTATCACTGATACTTTCATCTCCCCTCCCATGAATGAACGTGTTAATTGAATAATGTACCACCACATGAACTACACTAAATTTTTTCGTTCAGGCCTAGTGAGTTTGACAACAATTTCACTCTATAAGCGAAAAAATAAAAACTCTATTGTTAGGTAATAAATCAGTCCTATTATCCATCCCCCCCCTGGTTGTCTCTGAAGCTGTTGCCAAGATTTATAGACCCATACTAATGCTGCTTCACACCTCAAAAATGAGCCGCCAGCGGGGAATGAAAGGAAAAGTGGAAGAGCGACGGACGCGGTGTTCGAAGTAAATGTTGCAACAGTCGTCGGCTTGAATCACATACATAGAATGATCAAAAAGATTAAACTCTTACTAGAATGGAAATGCGATTTGTGTTGCGTAACATCGAGAAACTGTTACGCTGACCGGTACACGATAGTACGTAAGGGTGTGGTTTCCCATTTTCGCCATTTTTGATGACACTGATACATTTGTGCAACTATTGCAATATGCGCAGTTTAATGCCAGATTCAACTTTTCCTTTGTATCTGTACTGGAAACTGATTAACAATTACACGTAAGGCGTTATTTGGTCACAAAGAACCGATCCGAGGTTGTGTACTGCACCGTTGGCTGTGTTCAACTGATACTATAGCCTGTGCACACGATGTCAAAGGCAGGATGGTCTTGAGTACTTTGAGCGAACGTCTTACGTTCTTCGGGCTTGCAGTCTATGCACACGAAGAGTAGGTGAGCGTTGGAACTTCTTGTGAATAAAGTCTTTCTCCACAACAGCAGATCTATGTAAAGGAAACACTCAAGTTGTTGTTGCACGTGCACGCTGAGTTGAATTCTGACATTTACACCTATATTATCATCATTGTACTGTTGCTTATAGAAATAAATTGATTTTAGCTGAGCCCACCTGAAAAAGGATAAAGTACACATGGAAATTTCACGACCACACTCGGTCAGATGGTCGCCCTGTTTTATCGCTCAGCCAGAGTCAAATGAGACGGTCGTTCGAAGTTCGTTTCGGTCAAAAGTTTCTCCAGACAAATCTTGAAAAGCCGCGCTCGCGTCGATCAGTTGAACGAGGAAAGCCTGAAATGGGGCTAAACCCCACCGCAACATCCATGAATTATGAATACTTTTTGGATGAATTATATTTGGAGAGAACGTTGATAGTATTTGCGAAGAAAAGTCATGTATACACTAACACAAACATAAAAAAATGATGAGGATGGGAGGCCATGAATGTTCGCTGTCAAAAAATATTATCATGCCGTGATTCTATTTAATTTAATGTTGTGTTCGAAAAATAAATCAAATGACCTTAATTAGTTTGCATTTCCACTTCGCAACAATATTTGTTTTATGTTAACTAATTAACCTGTAATATATTGACCGTATTCGCAGACTAGGTCTTTACATCAATCAACGCACAACGGCCGCGATATGATTGCATCATGAAGGGCAGCCACATGCCAGGTCCTACCGGGCCACCGTGTGCATTCCGTGCCGAGATTATATTTACCTCAAACTCTCCTTCAAGGACATTGAAACTGCATCACATAACCTGTCCCTGCGCATAACTGCATACAGTTGAATCGATTCTGGTGGGAGGGTCCTCAAGTGGCTGATAAGGAATGAACATTACTTGTCTGTTTCTGTTGCGTCATTGAACTTCTAATTGATGGTCTTTAGTCTCTGTATCAACTCCTGATGTTACAGGGAGTGAACGTTAAAACAACTGTGCACGTAGCTCCATGGGATCTGACAATGGTGTTTATTCCCTTACGATTGCTGGGGTGAAAGCAGAATGATTCAGCCATTTCACTAATCTACCGTACACAGAGATGAACATGGGTATTAGTGTTCTGTTGTAGCAGTGCACTGAGTATGTTGCAGATCAACAAATATGACACATATAAGATATTTTGGTGCGGGAAACAACGTTGAAAAATTTCCTATACCTACAGAGCCAGCAAGCTTGAACGAGAAGTTGTATTGATCAACTCAACCTATAAATTGTTTCTGTGGATTTCACTCATGACTTGTCAGCACGTATGCTTTTTTGTGTGTGATGTGAATCCATTGGTCGGAATGCTTTGGTGTTACTTGTTCACTTTTGTTACCAGATTGTACAATCGAGTGCCTAAAGAAATATAGTAATTAGTATTACTTCCACCCGGCACAAATTTTGGTGCAGATTGGAAACTACAATTTCTCAATTCATTCAAAAGAAAATTAAGGCAGGTACTCTGATTGATCGAATTTATAAGCGTATCAATTTGTCGAAAATCTGCAGCACCATCAATAACGCCAACATTGGACGCCAATCCGCTGTGAAATTATTGACGGCTTTAAGAGTTTGATTAATACATCGCCCGGAGATGAGGACATCCCATCAATTTGAACCATGTTTTTAAGAGGTTTTCGTTCCTCCATCGAACATATGGAGGAATGTGTGAGGAAAGTGACATACATTGAAAGGATTATAAAAGTTATTGTTGTCTAGGCGGTAGAACATGGTAGAGATTTCAGTCATTCGTATTTACCATTATTAACAACATTTGACAACCAACCAAATTCGTTGTTGAGTGAAACTTTATTCCTGCTGTCAACTAGTGACTAGGGAGGTGAGCGACTGCTGGTTATTCCCCTAACACACTCCTTAGATAATCCCAATTATCAACCCGATTAACTTGCTAGTTTAACATTTATCATTAGTGTGAGTGGATGTATTGTATAACATGTTGGGCTTATAAACTACACTCAACTTCTTTGAATGTCAGGATAAACAGTGCAAAGTGATAACAACAGGTTGGGCTTACACTACACTCCACTTTTTTGAACGACAGGAGAAACAGTGCGAAGTGATAACACTGTGTTGGGCTTACACTACACTCCACTTCTTTGAACGAAAGGTAAACAGTGCAAAGTGATAACAACATGTTGGGTTTACACTACACTCAACTTCTTTGAACGACAGGATAAACAGTGCAAAGTGATAACAACAGGTTGGGCTTACACTACACTCCACTTCTTTGAACGACAGGATAAACAGTGCAAAGTGATAACATTATGTTGGGCTTACACTACACTCCACTTCTTTGAACGACAGGATAAACAGTGCAAAGTGATAACATTATGTTGGGCTTACACTACACTCCACTTCTTTGAACGACAGGATAAACAGTGCAAAGTGATAACATTATGTTGGGCTTACACTACACTCCACTTCTTTGAACGACAGGATAAACAGTGCAAAGTGATAACATTATGTTGGGCTTACACTACACTCCACTTCTTTGAACGACAGGATAAACAGTGCAAAGTGATAACATTATGTTGGGCTTACACTACACTCCACTTCTTTGAACGACAGGATAAACAGTGCAAAGTGATAACATTATGTTGGGCTTACACTACACTCCACTTCTTTGAACGACAGGATAAACAGTGCAAAGTGATAACATTATGTTGGGCTTACACTACACTCCACTTCTTTGAACGACAGGATAAACAGTGCAAAGTGATAACATTATGTTGGGCTTACACAACACTCAACTTCTTTGAACTACAGGATAAACAGTGCAAATGGAAGCTTAATTGATGTGAGCTGACTTCACCTATGTTATCAGCAAATCAATATGTTACATGGAACGTTTTAAATCGTCTTAGCCTGTTGCACCACTAGAGAACATCCGTTCACAAACTATAGAGCTTTGTTCGATTTAAATGTATATTCCTTCATACACCACCTAAATTTATAACTCCGAAGTTAGGAATAATTGGGTGTAGTAGATGTGGTTCGTATCTTTTGTATACTTACTGACACTGTAACTTAGTCTGCCTGTCATGATATTTTAATGTCAAGTATTTATAAATCCTTAATCCCTCCAAATACAAAAGGCTGCTTATATAAGCGTCCTCCAATTTCATCGCGGATGCGTTTGGCTTATCATAAATACACCTGAATGTACGGAAGATTATACGAGCATAGTTTGAAGACTACACGTCGTTGTTTTGAAGATCACTCGGGGTTGTTATGGATATTACACGTGAATGTTTTGAAGCTCACACGTGTATGTTTTGAAGATTACACGAGGTTGTTTTGTAGGTTACACATGTATGTTTTGAGGAGAACACGTGTATGTTTTGAAGATTGCACGTGTATGTTTTTAAGATTACACGGGCCGGGTTGTTTTGTAGTTTTGTATTTCTGTAGTTCATACATAAGTTGGTACACAAAATATTTTGTAGTCTGTCTGTGTATTTTTTAAAAATACATTCTACTTGAATGCGCTTCATTGATGCACAATCCCTTTTCTATCACAGAAATAAATGCAAATTCGCCGGAACCGTTTGAGTCAAACCTGTCACTTTCCCATTTGATCGTTTAACTTATCATTCAGATTTGACTTCACGAGCTGACGGCGACAAACATGAGTATGCCAAATGCCGAAATTAAAGCAACGAGGCAGAATTGACAAATGTGATCGAAACCAATATTAGGATGTCTGGTTTTTGTTTGTGTTAAATTGTTCGTTCCATATCTTGCACTCACACCACAACACATGAAATCATTCATGTGTTCCCGTCCGGTCACGTCTCTCTAAGCGGCCAGGTTTCCGTCCCCACCTCATATGAGGCATAATGTCTCGAGCTAAAGTCTCGAGCTAAACACGTACATCAATGTTTCTAATCAAATAAATCGTACAAGTCATTGCCGCGATATTGCAGGCATGTCATTTGTTCAATTTCAATTGGAGAACTGTTAATTATGGAGAACACCTGGCTTGACCTGTTATCTTTGTTTTCTTAGATTACTTCTACTTAAGACGCTCCCACAGACGACATAATGGTAGATTGCCAAATTTGTGTCCTACAACTCACGTGCATTTTTGAACATAGGCAGTCATAAGTTAAAATAATGAAATCCTGGTCCATTGTTCATTGTATTTTTATTTGAAAAAAAAAATCTTCGTAATTATGTGAGTTGGAAAAAAAGTGCTCAGGACGCCTCATATGAGCGCACAAGACGAACTCGTCTACGTTCTACCCATTCGAAGGCGGCTCACGATCCCCGGTAATTGACTTGGATCCTGCTTGATGGAATTGCTCGGTCGAAATTTCTCTCACTTATACCTTGGCTCGCTCGCTTTACTGCAACTCAAGGATTCTTTAGTTTACAACTTCCCTCCTAATCGCATTGCTGGTGGAATCGTATTTGCGCTACTCTAATCAATAGAGATTGCACTAATGCCTGGTAGTTTCTATAATCTGAGTGCTGATTGCGGAAGCGTTACAGCTGGCGGCACACATGATATTCTTTTCAGGATATATCAATCGGTCAATGATTGTTGTTGTGAAACTGTCTCGAAGTTTTTGGAAGAAATGGTCCAGAAAGAAACTCTTGGAACGAGAACTATTGTGGAGAATCGAGCTTCATCTCGAAGGCATCTTCTGTCGCGAACAAACCTACTCTCTCAATAATACCAATTGGAGAAACTGACATCCTTTTGTCATGAAAAAATCTAAATATGATTTTATTTCCTCCCATTGCAGAGTATTTCCATGACTTTAAATGCTTTTTGACCACATGCCAATAAATTTGCAGATAATCATTATATGTTGTTCTCTGTTTTAAATGTTGTTACCTGTGTTTTCCACGCATCGGTTTAAAGCTTTTAAGCCGGCGTCAAAAATATAGATATTAGAATTTTCATCTATAGGGCAGGAGAGAAGAATTAAGTAAGGCAAAACTATAAATACTTGACCAGATTAACTTCCATCGCAATCGGACACCAATACTCATTTATCGAGGATGTTGTTTTACTCCCACGTGGATACTGTTCATATCGTCCTACCACCCTCTGGTAGACAGATCTGTGTCGTCCAGCATAGGCCTTCGGGTAAGCAGCAAGCCTCATGTTCCCTCAACTCAAAGAGCCCTTCCCGTCCTCATCAGCACGATCACCCACAATATGGGAGGGGTATAAGAGGGGTAACGGCGCGAGGTGCTAAAGCTCTGTGTGTTGAATAGTCTGCCTAACAGAGGAGCATATTCACTGAAGTGCAGTCACGCATTCACTGGCAGTGGCTAGTCCGTGTAGCTGTGCAATGGCATTATTCTGTAAGAAACACCTTCCAAATTATTCGTGAGCAGCAGAAATCTAATAAATTACTGGATTCGTGTTGCGTCAAAGATACTATGACTTCTCATGTGGATCATGAATCCCATCATCCCTTCTTAGTGTATAATGAATCTTATCTCCTTGTATTGAATATCGAACTCAGCGAGAATAATAATTTCAGATTGGCTGTGCAATATTCACGTCTGTTCTCCAACATTCACCGGCTTGGGCAAACTAATTTTCAAATAATCTCCAATATTCAACGTTATTTTGTGGTTGTGTATAGTGAACCAACTTTGCAGCTTTGCTTAAGGATACAACGCGGGGAACTGTTCGCGGGAAAAATTCCATAGCGTTCAGTATGATATTCAGGCTTGGGAGAGCGTCCACTGAAAGATGGAGTTCATTTATTACGGAGAGACTTTGGGAAACGAGGAATATTTGCACAGTAAACAACTCCTCAGCCAAACACTCGACTGCTATAACATATTGAAAAATGCCTCTCTAGATACGTGCCAAGATTGACCAAAACTGTGATCAATTAGTTTTTAGTTTGGCCTCTGACGATGGCAGGTCATTCATTATTTTAAAGTAAGAAATGTCTAATACGATGAGTAACTTCATAACAACGTCACCTCTTCCTCTCTATGATATCAGCAGTACCGAATGACGCCATTGATTGAGTTAAACGAAATGCAGCCTCAACTAATACTGAAATACCCACGGCCCTCTGGTAACCTTGGAGCTGCCGGAATATACCATCACCGGACTCAAGCGCAGTCAAACAATGTGCATGCCTGTCCAATGCACGTTTCTATTATAGTCGATGATGCACCCCAACATTGCTATCCGCAGTGAACAGTTCACATTGTTTACAAAACAAGGGAATGATTTTTAGTCTCCTGTTTACCTCCTGAATTATCGTAGGGAAATTCTTAAATCGTCAAACGAATATGTAAATTTTTGTGTAAGGCCCAAATCAGTCCATCTTTATACATTCACCGATCCAATACCTCCCACGTCTCCGTACCCACTGATTACATATAAAAGGGTGATGTAGGTATTTTCCTACGTTTCAACGTTCCCCGTTGTATCAAGTAAACTATTTTCCAACAGAAGTTATAGCCCTGTGTCCAAATATTTATTATCCCGACGCCGCGGTTTATTTGTTGTTCCCGGCCGTCGGTTGGCATTACAGTAGCAGCGGCACAGATCACGCAAGCCGCAGCAACATTGGCATCAGCGACATCAACTTGTTTGGTGTAGGACGCCCTGGCCTGTGCACGACAACATTCAAATTAATGAATGGAGTTCGTTCAGCAACCGAAAGACTCTCAGATCCGTTGACACAAAATAATTCAGTTTAGCTATACACAGACTTGACGGGTATAGTAAACGAGTCCTGGTTCAAGAACAATAAGTAAGAAACGTCTCCTAAATGCCGTTATCTCAGTTGTTCATTTATCTCAACTGACCTTCTCGAATGCGGTTCAAAGTCGCTCAACTTGATCTCAGAGCTTGATTTAATCAGTCCTATTTTTTTGAGATAAAACATACAATTTTATTGGTTCATGCTTGTCTTCCACACATTCTTAAAAACATCTTTATTCATTATCACAGGCAGCTCATTCTATCTTCATGTACGAAGGGTATTTGCTAATTTAGTGCTTACTAATTTGGTGCTTGCAAATTTGGTGCTTGCTAATTTGATGCTTACTAATTTGATGCCTACTAATTCGTGCTTACTTATTTGGTGCTTACTTATTTGGTGCTTACTAGTTTGGTGCTTACTAATTTGGTGCTTACTAATTTGCTGCTTACTAATTTGCTGCTTATTAATTTGGTGCTTACTATTTTGGTGCTTACCAATTTGGTGCTTACTAATTTGGTGCTTACTAATTCATGCTTACGATACACAGTTATAATTACTCCTGCAAGTTATCTTCTTTGCCTTTACTATATTGTGCTGCCAACTCATCACATAAAACATTTGCAAACAATCATTTTTTATTTTTCCATGCTCGCACGAGTTGTTATTTCTAACATATTATGGATACCGATGCAAATAATCGAACCCGTTTCAAGAAAACGTTCTATCAAAAAACGCGTGGACAGACTGTAGTTTGGGAAGGTTTTTGCTAGCCAAGGGAGGTAACCACTCGGCCGCCGTGGCCGAGTGGTTAGTGTGTCCGACTGCAGTGTCAGCCACTGGTGCTGTAAATCGTGAGTTCGAGCCACGGAACGAACACGGCGGTCTTGTGGCTGGGAGATTGGACGCCTCTCCCCTCTGCATCGGCCTAATTAAGCCACCCTCCTCACTAGAGAGAAACGGATGTATTTCTATACATACATATACTATACTTATTCAATAGAGAGGATATCAACATTATAACCTGATTTCATTAATTCAATAATAATGGATACGAACCCTTCCTCTGATGATGTAGAAGAGGCCACTCGAAAAACTAATAAACTTCTTGCGCTAATGCGCCAGAAAACCACATGAGGAGTTCACTTACACTTTCAATCTCCACGACAACATGCAAGTTACTAAGGGATTAGTCCAACAGATTCATCTGTTCAAAGATCATTCGGCCATAACACAAAGATCAGGTACGGAGTTGCAGTTGATATACCCGTGTGAACGAAAATTGAAAGTCTTGGCTACGACACAAGACCTCAGGGTAGACGCAAAATACGTCAAGCAAGTCAAGTCAATGTGACTAACGGTACTCTCAAATGTTACTACGTGAACGCTAGAAGTCTCTGAGACAAAATCGATGAATTAGGTATCCCTGCATCGAATGAACTTATTGACATAATAGCAATCACAGAATCGTGGATGAAATTAAGCACCAGGCATTATTTAGGCGAATTTACTCTTCCCGGTTACTCACTATTTCACAAAGATAGACAAGGCGGGAGGGCGGAGGAGTGCTGTTTCTCGTGAAAAACGCTCCGCATTTATATCAGAGGTCACCATTCCAAGCCACAGGCACGACATAGTATCAATCCAAGTAGTCGGTAAACATATATAATGTCAAATCACGCTCGTCTATCGCCCCCCTGAAAGCAAGGTTGTCACAACACAACATAGTATTGTGCTTGGCGACTTCAATATCCCCGACATTGATTGGGAAACAGACGAATGCACTGCCATCGGTCAACGTCTGATTGATTTTGCAGACGATAAGTTCATGACCCAAATGGTGAAGACACGTACAAGAGGTAGCAACACTCTCGATCTCCTATTTAGTGCAAGCGACTCTCATGTCACGAACGTCGAAGTAGGCGAACCACTCGGAACTAGTCACCACAACTGTATCCGTTTTTTGATAGAGCTCGAGATGATAACTTCAACAAACTGCGAAAAAATTCTTCACTTCTGATTTGCTAACTTTGATGATTTATGAGAGTCAATAGCGTCAGCATATATAACCCTCGGACAAGATGTCAACCAGTCGCTTGACTATTTCTTGACTGCACTTAAAAATATTGAACATGAGCATTTCCCGCGCAAAAACAGGCGAACAGCAGTCTTTCAGCCCAAATAATGCGAAGGAGAACAGCAGCACCTTCATTCACGAAAGAAAGCAAAGCATTCGATAAAGCAGAGACATCCACATGACGACGGAGCGAAAAATGAATACAAAATTAGCAGACGAGTCTAAAGAGTGGTCTGAAACTTAAGATGAAAGATTATGAAAATGATATTGCGCCCAATGTTAAAACTAATCCAGAACAATTTTTTAGTTATATTTCGAGCAAAAAAAAATTCAAAATCTGTAATAGGTCCCCTCGAGAACGATGCTGGTGAGCTAGAAACGGACGACACCATAATGAGTTTTCCACTCAATGAATCATTTTTTCTGTATATACGTTAGAGGATCAGGATATTTCGAATCTAGAGGATATCATAGTGGCAAAATGAATTGAAGCCCTCACCAGAGTGAACTTTTCCCCCGCCGAAGTAATTAAATATATAGATAAATTGAAAGTCACCAAATTTCCGGGTCCAGACCAAACTCATCCCAGACTTCTAAAATAGACTAGAAACGAAATCGCCGAACATTTATCAAACATTTTCACCAACTCTCTCACAAATGGCACCTGCCCCAATGAATGGAAAGAGGCTAATGGTACCCCCCCCAAAAAAAAAATTAGACAAAAAGTGTGCCGGCAACTACCGTCCAATTAGTCTCACCTCAGTCATTGGCAAGTTGATGGAAAATTCGATGCAGGATAAAATTACCTAAATCTTTGAATCAAACCAATTGATTGGCGACTCCCAACATGACTTTAGACACAACCCTTCCTGTCTTACGAATCTGCTACTCTTTTTCAGATATATAACAAAATCCACGACACAAAATTGTCAATCGATATCATTTACCTTGACGTTTTTTCTAACCTACGGTTTGTGGTATCACTTCGTCTTCTATTAACAATCTTTATCATGCAGACATGCGATGATCCTAATGAATAAGCAAAGGATATCACGTGCTCTTGATGAGAAGTCATGTTTTTTTCGAAAATATTAAAATCACTTCTAAATGAGCTTATATCAGAATATCGTGTATTTATTAGTTCCGAGGATCATTTGGCCATAGTGAGGACAAACTATGGTAATCGAGCAAATGGTATTAAATCAGCTGTAATCATTTATGCACTATTTATCTGTTTTGAGGACTCCAATATTAGCGACAGCCACTGCAGCTTTGCTTGCAAAGGCCAATTGAAATGAATACGTGCGTTAAGCTGTCATTCAGAACTGGGACAGAAATTTGGTCTAAAGGAACTACCATTGACACTTTGAATGAACATCCCTGAATAAAAATGAATCCAAAACAAATATTTACCAAAAATTATTTTGCAATAAGAGACTTCAAAGTAATATTTTGAGACCTCTCAGAATTTTTTGTTCGTCTGGTGGTTTTACACATTTGTTACTGTTTGGTGACAAATACACTCGGATTCTGAAAGAATGTGTGCAATGAACGTGCAATGAACAGGCGTGAGTGGAGAATGTTTGTGAATGGTTGATTTTGACACTGCTCTGATGTGTTTTCCCGCCCTTGGCATCCCGCTGTCGGGATGGTCGTGGGTGGGGGGGGAGGCGGCCATAATGACGCGGCGACGGTAAACTAGTGTAAACTGTCGTGCCCTGCTGCTGACGACGGTTCCTCGGACTGCACTCGGGACCCAGAGTGTAAGTTGAGGGGCTACCGGCCGGACCCTTTAGCACAAAAGGGCTAAGTTGTGTCAGTGTGAGCGTATGGGGGTGTGAGGTGCGCCTTGCCGTCGGCCACTCCCCTTTCTGGGCTATGCGGCCTAGTGTCTGTATCTGTATCTGATATATATGTATAT
>SDVV010027795.1:0-12051 GCA_016164225.1 Gammarus roeselii | reverse complement strand
ATTTTAGGGGGATTAGAGGGTGATGTTGAATGGGGAACAGGGTAGGGGTGCACCAGTTGATGCACTCAACTTCATTCTGTTCCTCAAACGCTGGCTTGATGTTGATTGCTGTTTAAGGAGCGTATTACGACGACTTCAGCGACTTGGCATCACAAGCAGGCATGTTGGGATTCTGTGATGGTAGGAAATGTTTTTTGAATCCGGGATTACAGAATAATATAATGCTTTGTGTATGAATAGTTGTTTACACGTCACAGATTTCCAATGAAACTAGCACTATTGCGACTATCTAGATGTTAGTGGGATGCAGTACCTTTAAAACTACAACCAGAATCATACGTGATAGATATATTACCTCTATGCCAGTGTTGAAGGTTTATTCTATCTGTGCGAATGTTGAAGGTTTATTACATCGGTGCGAGTGTTGAAGGTGTATTACCTCTGTGCGAGTTGTGGAGTCTTATTACCTCTGTGCGAGTGTTGAAGGTTTATTACCTTTATGCGAGTGTTTAAGGTTTATTACCTATATGCGAGTGTTGAAGGTTTATTACTTATAGGCGAGTGTTGTAGGTTTATTACCTCGGTGCTAGCGTTGAAGGTGTATCACCTCTGTACGAGGGTTGAAGGCTCATTACCTAAGGGTGAGTGTCAAAGGTTGATTACCTCTATGCGAGTGTTTAACGTTTATTATCTATATGCCAGCGGTAAAGGTTTATTACCCCAATGCGATTGTCGCAGGTGTATAACCTCGGTATGAGTGTTGGAGGCTTATTACCTCAATGAGAGTGTTAAAGGTTAAGTACCTCTGTGCGAGTGGTGAAGGCTTATCACTTATATGCGAGTGGTATAGGCTTATTACCCTCTATGCGAGTGTTACACGTTTCTTTACCTCTGTGCGAGTGTTGAAAGTTCATCACCTCTATGCGAGTGTTCCACGTTTATTGCCTTTATGCGAGGGTTGACGTTTTTTTATTACATCAAATACCATAACGGGAAAACTCGACCTGTTTTACTCAGTGACTGAGCAACAGTGAAAATGGTAATGCTAAGGTGAGTTTGTTGCGTGAAGGAGAAAAAATCTTGGGTTGGTGGAAGGTTGAGCAACAGAAAAAGTAGTGGACTTGTTTGGGTAAAGGTTAAGCTAGGCATTGCATAATGAAGGTTTGGTAGTTCTGACAGAGGTAACGAGTGGAGTTAGAAGGAAAGGGAGCATAATTGAATTTGTGTAATTGAGAGTAGTAGAAGACAATAGAGCTTAGCGCCGCTGGTAGACCTTAATACGAGTGTTGAAGATGAATTAGTGGATGATGTGGCAGGAAGGTACAGCGTTCGACGGTAAAGTGACCATCCACAAAATCTGATGGATTCGTTCACGGTACGGGTACTGGTGATGACAAACTGTTTGAGAAGGAAGAGGAATTTTCACAAATATACATATCGGTAAAGATTGTCAACAGTGCATGGTGTGAAAATTGCTGATGGATTGTGTGTTGATTTCGAGGAGAGTGGTTGGGAGTTTCTCGGATGATCGTTCTTTTATGGGAAGGGAAGTCTGAAGTCTGATCAAAACATGTCGAAAGAAAGAACGAGAATGTAGCAGTGTGGAAGGAAACAAATTAGTGGGCGGAGGAAAATAAATAGTGGAGCGACTCAAATGTGACAAGCAGCTCAAACTATTTCTATCAGGTGTTGAAGGAGGAACACGACACTGTTGGATGGTAAGGTCGGGAAACGTTTGGAGATGCTTCGTTAAGCTGTCAGAGTTATGTGTGTGCTGCTTGTCGTGTGGTCAAGAGACGAAAGAAGGACTGCGAGTGACGAAGTAAGATGTTAAAAAAGTCGACGTCGGATGTAGTCACTGACAACCATGGAGAGAAGATAAAAAAGTGAAGATTGAGATGAGAGGAGGCGCCGGCGACTGAGGAGGCTCATTCCAATGGTCCATTGTCGAAGGAAACAGATGTTATGATAGGTGGGGTAGGTGGTTATTGGAGGAAATTTGAGGTGAACAAGATATTTTGGAATGTGTATGCCGATGGTTATTGAAGGAGAATGGCGCTGTACAGATAAAGGGCGCCGAGAAATTGAGTAGTTATTGATTACGGATGGTGTCATGAAGGCGGTCATTGTTTCTGGGGGTTAGGGGGTACGGATGACGGTCTTGGAAGATAGGGGATGGACACAAGTTGGTTTTGTGTGGTGGGTAAGTTGTTCCGGAGAGGGCTGACAACGAGGATTGGAGGGGGGCCCAGCTTTCGCGCTGGGCCACACGAGCACTAGAGCCCTGGCGGAGAGCCCAGATTTTGCGTTAAAAAATATTTCAGCACCCGTTCACTTGCGTCCCGATTGGAGACAGACGGGTCGGGTCGGTGGTACAGTCTAGCATCAGAAGCGGTATAGGGTTTGCCGATCACATTTGTGCAGAATACAGGTCCATAAGGAGTACTTTATGACGGTTAAGGTTGTGTCCAGAGAAATTATAATCAATGAATTTCTAAAAATACTTCAATATGATCGACAGACAGGCGATGCAGATGGTTAGCATTTGTATGGAGTTTATGTAGATTAGATAAAAGCAGACCTGAGTTTAAAATGTTGGCAGCAAAACAAATGTCCGAGCAGGGTGTGAGCTAAGTTCTCGGATCTCAGTTAACATAGGACTGAGACGTGGTTGCGTCATCTCTCTCTAGCTTTTCAATCACATCTGGATATTCTGGAGGGGTCAGTGAGGTGAACGTGAATAAAATGGGTCAAGATTTGGAGTTTTCTTGTAGCAAATGAAAGAGTTAGCAGTTGAGTCAGTTGCTGCTTGCTGATGATACGGTACTGGTGGCAGACTCGGTTAGAAAAGAACAATACTTGGTCGAAGTTTCAAGTTGTGGGAGTAGGAAACTACAAATTACTGCAGGTAAAAAAATATGTATGGTAAAGAAAATTAAACGAGAGGAATCAAAGTCCCCAAAATGGAGAGCCACTATCTGAGAAGCCCTCGGTGGCTCTGTCTACTCTGGGAAATGAGGTTAAGTAACATAATAATTAGTCTCTGTGTATTTATGTTCAATGACGAATTGTAAAGGTATTAATAATTCATTCGTTTGTTCATTTTCAATACTGAACTGAGAACTCAAAAATCAATATATTGTTAAGGTTTCCGACCAATTTCAACTTGAAATGGAAAACATGTAAATTTATCCATAGTCATGCAATCTAAATTTGCATCAGGTCCATATGTTAATGGGAGCTTTCGTTTCATTTCTGTTCGGAGCAGTTTCCCTTTACTAGTTGCTTATGACCCAAAGGGTGCTCAATAATATGTGCCAAACATTGACGGGATCATGAAGTGAAACGTACGATCCAAACAACATTCGGGTTGTCAATTGTTCGTTATCTTATTTTCTGATAATTTCTCATCTACCAGTAGAAGAAATTATGCGAGCACATTGCACACTGCAACAATGCGAAGATTTGTCAACGATGTAATAATAAAATAATGTCACCGAAATACAAATGACGTTCAGTGGATATTAGCCACGCATCTCATGAATGACGCTCATTGAATAAAAGCCACGCATGTCATGAATGACGTTCAGTGGATCATAGTCATGCATGTCATGAATGACGCTTAGTGGATAATAGCCACGCTTGTCATAAATGACGTTCAGTGGATCCTAGCCACGCATCTCATGAATGACGCTCAGTGGATAATAGCCATGCATGTCATGAATGACGCTCAGTGGATAATAGCCACGAATGTCATGAATGACGCTCAGTGGATAATAGCCACGAATGTCATGAATGACGCTCAGTGGAAAATAGCCACGCACAACATGTGCTCGTTTAAAAATAAAATCATGAACTTGAAATTATTGAACTTGTAAAACACATGAAAAGTGTTCCCTTCATCATTTTTTTTAGACCGTCTCCATCTATTCTCTCTACTCCGCAAATATGGGATGATTTTTTTTGGAGGTTCTCATATGCAAAAAATAATGCTTACGAGTTTCGTAATATTCTTATCTGCTTAGTAACAGGGCGGTAGAAGAATGATAGTTGTTTGATATCGCTGAAAATTTCAAGCGGTTTTTCATGTGTAATCAAGAAAAATAAATTATTTCCTTTATTAGTGCTCTGTGTAAAGATAAGGAATACACAGCAGCGCAGCAGGTGACTGATTTTTTGGGGGGACTGGATATATAGGATATGTACATCGTTAAGAGATTTGCCGATACATATTTGACCAGAACATTCACCGTGTTTATGATCGATTGCCAGAAGTGTCGCATGCCACAATGTGTGAACATCATCCACGCATTGTGGCATGCGACACTACACGACTCTGAACAGGAACTTCTGGGCAGCGACGAATGCGAGATGACTAAAAATCGTCCACCTTGAATAACACTAACCTAAAAGAAAGTCAAGTTTTATCCTTACCCTTGTTCATTGCCAAATCAATCGGAATCAACCAAATATTGGATCAACTTAACCAAGCTCAACATATTTAGTTCATTTTTTGATGCTCAATCCAATATAACGTCAGCTATTTTAAGCTCAATCCTATATAACGTCATCTTTTCTATGTTCCATCCTATATAACGTCAACTTTTTTAAGCTCCATCCCCGATAACGAACATTTTTTTTAAGCTCCATCATATATAACATCTACGTTAAATAACCCCAACCTAAAATAACGTAAACTTCATTAAGTCATATTCTATATAACGTCCACCTTAATAGCACCAACCTAAAGGAACGTCAACCTTTTGTCCGCTTCCGTCACGCAATTGAGCCGTCTGTAATCGAAACTGGCTCCATAGCCTATGGTGCCCATCCATCTCACTCACCGCAGGTATCTAACTAACCTAACCTTACCTAACCAAACCTAACCTAACCTAGCCTGCCTAACCAAACCTAACCTAGCCAAACAGGCTTAGATAGCAAGCAATAAACCAAAGCTTACGGTGAGTGAAATGGACTGGCATCAGAGGAAATGGAACGGGCATAAAATGACGTTCTGTTAGGCTGGCGCTGTTTAAGGTTGGACATTATATAGGATGGAGCTTAGAAAAGTTGACGTTCTATTAGGTTGGCGTTATTTAAGGTGGACGTCATATAGGGTGGAGCTTAAAAAATGGACTCTCTATGGGTTTGAGCTTAAAAAAGTTGACGTTATAGGGGATTGAACATGAAAAAGTTGACGTTATAAAGGATTGAGCAAAAAAAATGTCGTGGCTAGGATGGATGTTAAATTTTTTGATGCCAAAAAAATTGAGATAGTATGATTTGATGCCGTACCAGATTGAATAGAGGAAAGTTGACGTTAAGTAACGTTAATATTTTTGACGTAACTCGCAGGAAGGTCTTAATTGGTTTTATCTTAATATGTTGATCTTCTTTAGCCTTCCCAAATCATCATCGTGACTAAGGAATTTACCTAATTTAAATTTGTATAAATTAACGTAGTTAAACAGGTGACATAAAATGGTAAATGCATAGACTTCAATCATAGCTCCATTATTGCGTTTCGCATGGCAATGGGAGGTAGGTGCCAAGGCGAGAAAGAAAAGGCAGTCAATTGGCATTCACTGCCACACAAGCTTTCAAATAATTAGAGCACAAACGGTGCCCTAAATTCACACTGCCACGTTCGAGTGAAACAAATTTTCGAGTTTAACCTTTTACGATCGTAAACTATTTCCAACGCAACGCTTGGAAAAGTCAAAGATGATTTTTTTTAATCTTCGAATGAAACGTCGTTGACATAGTTTCAAATTACATATTCAAATCAACAATAACAATAAGGATTCGGCTACTTCATTTTTCGAAAAAAATTGACTCGCTACATTAGTTGCACAATGTTTTGTTTGCATCTTCGTTTTTGTGCAGCACGGGAGTCAATTATGCTACTGGAGACGGTATGTCGTTTTACAGAACGAGAGCCGTTGCCGCAAAATACACGTGATAAAAATAAACAAAAATCATCCAACAATTCATAACTGTTGCGTATATTATCAAATATGTCAGAAATGGACAATAATTATGGTTACTAAGACGACATAACTTCCCATGCTTACATTAACTTTCATATAAATACAGTCGACTCATTTACTATAACGTCAACGAATATTTTACTGTTCTTCCAATCAACTGATAGCCTACCAGTTTCCTGGGTGATTTACCAGTAAACTGTGAGCGTTTCTTCTCTTGCCACAATGACGGCAACTTTAAAAAAACGGGCGAACTACACTATATAAATGAAAAATTAGTGTTTCTTAGATCGGTTCAATTCAGGAAAACAAATTGTAGTTCTATCAACAGAGCCAGAAACACAAACGTGTGCACTCGTTCAAAGCCAGTTACACCTTTATATATGTAACTTCGGCTCACCTCTTCTGCCAATATCAGAATGTCAATAAACAGGCTCGATGTAATGCATCGATCGCCAATCAGTTGTGACGAGGTATTTCTGAACGCGAGGCGAGGATTGACAACGGGGCGATAGGATCAGTTTCCAGGGTTGCAGGTTGCCTGCAACATGATACTTTCTTCATCGTCTATGCTGTTCTGAAGAATGATACTATCTCTATACAGACGTAGCAACGTGAGATGGGCGGTTTATTATAAATCAACTGTAATTTGAGAGTTTGGGCTTTATGGATATAATTAGCGTAACTGTTTGCAGGTATTATGAGGCTGAAATAGCTAGCACAAATAAATGACATCAATTTTCGACCAATTCGCAATTGCATAAACATTATAGTATGCACTCATAGTGAAAGTCTGCATGTGGAGATAAGGAACTGGACTACATTTATATGAATGTTTTCTGACCAAGAACCAAAATTACCGAGCCAACCACATCAATATTTTGCTCTTTACATAATAGGTTCCAATGCATGATGCATTCGTGGGGAGGCTAGAAATGATCAACATATTAAGATCAAACCAATCAAGACCAACTAATAATAGCGTAAATCCTATTTAACGTTAACCTTCCCATAATCGATCGGGTACTGCATCAAATTATATAATCTCAATTTTTTTGGGAAAAAAATTTAACATCCATCCTATCCACGACAATTTTATTAAGCTAAATCCTACATAACGTCAACTTTTTTAGGTTCAATCCTATGTAACGTAAACTTGTCAAATCTCAATCCTATATAGCGTCCATTTTTTCAAGCTCAAGTCTATATAACGTCAACCGTAAATAACACCAACATCATAGATCGACAACTTTTCTGAGTTCCATTCTATATAACGTCAACTTTAAACGACACCAACCAAAACGAACGTCAATTTTTGTCCGTTCTATAGCCACTAGTGCCCATCCATTTCACTCACCGCAGGCCTTTGGTAATTGCTTGCTAGCTAAGCATGTTAGGCTAGGTTAGGTTAGGTAAGGTTAGGCTAGGCTAGGTTGAGTAAAGTTAGGTTAGGTAAGGTTAGGTTAGCGTGAGGCCTGTGGTGAGTAAAATGGATGAGCACCAGTGGCTATGGAGCCACGGTCGATTACAGACGGCTTAATTGCGTGACGAAAGCGGACAAAAAGTTGACGTTATATCTGGCTTGTCCTGTTTAAGGGGGACGTTATATTGGATGGAACTTAATAAAGTTGACGTTGTTTTAGGTTTGTGCTGATTAACGTGGACGTTATTCATGATGGAACTTAAAAAAAGGTAGTTATATAGGATTGACCGTAAAAAAGTGGACGTTATATGGGATTGAGCTTAGAAAAGTTGGCGTTATATAGGATTGAGTTTAACAATGTTGACGTTAAATAGGATTGAACTTTAAAAAGTTTATGTTACATAGGATTGAGCTTAAAAATGGAGACTAAATAAGTTGAGCTTGGTTAAGTTGCTTCTATATATGGTTGATTCAGATTGATTTGACGATAAACAAGGGTGAGGCTAACTACTTGATGTTCTTTTATATTGGTGTTATTTAAGGTGGACGATTTTTATTCGTCTCTTGATGCTTCTGTTACTTATTAGTTGACAAAATTGTAGGAGACGTGTTAAGAGATGACTAATGGCAACTTCTGAATAAAACACTCCATTCGTAAACTCTCCACTTTTTAACAGACCAATTCCAGTGGAATATTCGACCAAATAAAGTGAGGACCTAAAGCAAGTTTCTTATCAAACTAAATAACCGAACACTAAGGGAAAAGGTTTCAAAAGCTAAAGGAACACGCTGACCCAGCTGCTGGAACATTAGGATGAAAAATATAATGCATCCGGTTATGACTAGATGGTTGCTGTGATTTATCAAGATTTGACACTGCACTCTGCTTTTCTTAGTTACGGCTAATGATCTGAGCAGCAACCTGGGTAATTCATAAAAGTCCTGCTATGCAAATGACATTAAAAAAATAGACATAGTGAAGGATCTAGAATTCATGGGAGAGGTATCCTAATTTTCATCTAATGCATTGGTGGCAACAACATGCAACTTTAGGAATTTGATTTTGAACGACTATTATAAAAAAAAGTTCATCATTTTGTTAGCACTAACAGTCATTGTTGAAAAATAATGTCTGCGTGATACATGCGTAGTAATTGCAAACAATGCTCCATTCGCTGAACAAATTGTAGCGTTTGAGATGAGGGGCAGGAGAGTATGCATTACGAATTGGGATATTGTCGTAGAGAAACTGACCGGTTCATTTCATATGGTTTAGACGAAATATAACTTTCACCATCAGTTATCCCAATATTTGAATAGATTCGTTAAAACCCATTCCCAGTCGACTCACCACAATGATGTGTTCCATTTTTCGGAATCGTCTTGATAAATATTATAATCTGTTTTTAGTTCTGCAACGATGATGTTCATTTTAAATTATAATTTGATCATCAATTTAGAAATTAAGTGTATTAAAGTAATTTGAGATTTTGTGTATTATTGCTTCCACTCGATTTCGCTAAGGAATTGTTCTAATGACCATTAGAAATGACATAGTTCGCAAAAGCAAAGATTTGGTAAACCAAAAAAAAAAAATAGACCGGTAAAATGTCATAACCTTGCAGGCATTTATCGTCGTATTTGAAACGATGCATTGATGCAGTGGAAAAATTAGGCAAACTGCAATGGTCCTGCATTCAATAAAAGTAACCGGAACAAAAATGTTATCTAATGTTCACTACTCGTCTTAGCTCATAACCCGTTGAGGAGACGACGATGCATTCAGGCTGTGTATGACTGTGTGTATGTTTATGTTTCAGATGTCGCACGCATTCCGTTTTTTTATATTTTTTCAACGTTCAAAGAATTCTTCTGTGACATTTTCCTCGTCACTTTATGTGACCCAAACTGCACGACGGAAATTTGTGTTGGTGACAGATCTCTCCAAGCCCGGGAGAGTAAAAGCGGTGCAAGATATCCAACAGCGAGTTAACATTTATTTTTCCCGGTTGGGACACTGAGAGTTTGCCAGAAGCGTCTGTCATCTTTAACTGGTCGCAGATGTGCGCAACATTTTGCAACAGTGACGGGCTTATTCGTGTCAGTGGAAAGTTTGTAGTCATGGAAATTTCTTTGAATGTTCGCTGATGGGAAATTGCCCCGCTGAAATTACTACATGTCTTCGAGATCATTTCCGATTCGCACTCTAATAATTTTATGCATGGGCAGATAATCTAACTTGGCTCCCATTTTAATTTGCTATTTCCTGTTCACTCACAAGTATTTTCTCGGAGCACATTCTCCCTTCTGCTAGTTTGCTGAGAATAACCTAAATACACTATTGTCTTCAACGACTAGTTTTACCCAAAATAGCTCACAAGTTTTGAGTTATGGGCATACAAAATGAAAGCTGTCTCAACCTGCATGATCCAAGAACATACATCGACTAATAGGGAAATTAATTCAAAGTTATCTTGAATTGTATCATATTCAATCATGGAATAGAAAAATGGCTTGGAACTGGCATTCATCTTGGAACTAAATACCTAGCCCATAAACAGAAGAATTTGATATCTACATAATTCAGGAATTTTTGAACCTGAACCTTAGACCGTTGTCCATGATTCAAGACTATGAGCGGCGAACGATAGACAGGTGTTGTGGAAGGATGTTCTGGCCACGTTTAGGTTACCATCGAGGACGCCTTTAGCAGTCGTCATGATAAGGGGACGGTTCGGAGAAAAGCGTCCTGCATATCATCTGCTCATGTTACGTGTGCAGCACACCTTCTGTATTCATCGTCTCGCTGAGTAATTGCCCAATGAAGATTCGCTAGCAAAGTCGTCTTGCTGCGAACACCAAATCACTTCGATCAATAAAATTTGTCCATCCTGTGAACGTCCGGGCACGTATTTTGTCTTTATTCACACGGACACATTGCCATAGAGAAAGATAGTCCCGACAGCTGTTCAAGTTTTTATTACTGTTTGTTTAACATGTTAACAATGTTCATCAGCTTCCTTGACATAAATAGGTGATATTAATACATATTGAGAGAGCACAAATGCCATACATGAATTTTGGGCCGAATCAATAAATGCTTACAACAATTTTTATTGAAATATCTTCGGACCAAATTGAGTTGATAATCCTGTTTATTAGAGAAGCTTATTCATTTAAACATTACAATTATTTGTTACGTTGTTTCGTATAATCATTTGAACAACTATTGCCATACCAAAAAAACCTAACACTTACCTCTATTTGTCGTTGTTCATGCTCAGCTCTGATTTCCACCTATGACGGTGAAAACCGCAGTCATTGCACCGGATGTAGCCCATGATATCACGACCAGGCATTTTGGGGAGAGTGAGGGGGTGGGGAAGAGGAGGGCAGGGGTATGAAGTAATTAGTGGCGGTGTAGAGATATTGCTGATATCCGTATTGACTTTGTAGGAGGGATAGTAGTTAATACATTTCCACCCATGTAGCATAACTCTGTTTACAGTGGACAACAGAGAATTGTTTGTAGGTTGGAATTTTATATGAGTTGGATGATATTCATGGCTCATTTTTCCCTGTTTCCATGGAAAATGTTGTTTATCTATTGTGACTCGGTAGTCTTGAACAAGACGGTGAGTCAGAGGTCTGATCAGCGCACAGGCCGCGTCTACGTCAGCACCGCAGAGATGACAGAGACGACGCCATCACACATGACACAAGATGGGTTGAGGCATTTTAGATGGGACCTGGCATTTTACCCCGACACCGCAGGCAAACCTTTTCAATGGAGGGAGCAAGTCTAATTCAAGAAGGCTCCCGCATGACCAGCTATTTTTTGTCTATGTTTCGAGGGCGACTGTACTTGTTTGGGTCTCACAGCCGACTGAACAAAATATTCCTATGACCAGTCCGTTGAATCGCGATTGATAAGCACATTCGTTTCCCGAAATTTTGAAACATCGATTGTTATCTTGTGATAATTTCGTTTTCACATGGGTTTTCAAATGGGTTTCCATGTGTTGTGCGTTTTCATGTGATGTTCGTTTCCAAATGGGTTTCCATGTGTTGTACGAACATTAATAAAGGAATAAAAAGTTCTGGAAAAAAAAACATTGCAATCCGTTGCCAATGTAACAACAAAATAAATTCTTGTCCTGGCAAGTTGGATAGCCCTATTTCATTGAATTTTTTTCTGATCACCAAAACTCTCCAGCGAACGCTATTCCTTTGATGATAAGAAAAGGCATTACTGATTGTATATACTTATACTTAATAATATTTCAGCAGGTAAACTGGCAAATACTAAGCTGTTCGAGCTATCATTTATGGCCGTTCAGAGAGAACATCACCCCTTGTACAGCGGTTGAATCAGCGTAATGAAGTGGCTAAGAATTTCGGCGCTCGTTTGTCGACAATCGGCCTACCACTTGCTGCCGGTCAAATGAACCCAGCTGTTGACGATTAGTGAGCCGAGTGATAGATAATACTGCAACAGATATTGACCACGGTTGGGAACCACGTTAAGTACGGACATCAATCTTATTCCAAAGAACCCCTATAGAGGTCGACTGATTTACTAGCGGGAATTAACCCAATATCAATCGAATAACATTTATTGAATCGAAATATATTGCTTTG
>SDVV010027794.1:0-12051 GCA_016164225.1 Gammarus roeselii | reverse complement strand
TATATATAGAGTCACAAATATATAACTACAGTATCAGAGAAGTGCAACGTCCGAGTCACTATCAAATAACAACGACATAGCCAATACATTCGATAAAAGATTCAAATATCTAACCATCCTAATTCCTACACAATTAACATATATCATAATTCCTTCATAAATAATATATATAGAGTCACTAATATATAACTACAGTATCACTTTTCCATTTGCGTTTCGTAGTCCGTTTCTGGGAGTGCCGTCTTGCGCCTATATTTTTGGGCCGTCTTGCGCCTATATTTTTGGGCCGTCTTGCGCCTATATTTTTGGGCCGTCTTGCGCCTATATTTTTGGGCCGTCTTGCGCCTACTACTACTACTTATATTACAACTGGTTCACTGTACCAGAATCACATGAAGCTAGTATATGTTAGTGTCATTGAATTGTACACTGACTTGTATTTTAGGTATTTCATGTTTATAATAACTATTGGACGCTCGGTAGAGCCACCTTGCCTCTTAGTATAGTGTTATTTCCACAACTAATCATTTACTGAAATGTATACCACTTCCCTTACATCTTCTGGAACTTCGCCGTTCGCGTCAGTTACAAAATCGCGGTTTAGAACCATGCTATACTTTCCACAACATTAAAAAGCAGAAGGAAGCGGCTACGATTTAGTTTTGCTTTCCATTCAACTCAATACTGCAAAGGTAGTCACTTTGCGTCGCTAACCTGCTTCCAACCCGCATTTAGACTAATTCCGTTTTTGGATCGTCGATATCTCCCTCCACTCAACTTTGATGTATAATGCGTGTGGAAGGAGCACGGCATCAATTGTTTGACATCACTAATTTCTTATTTGGTGCCCATAACAGATTTACCCGGTCCACGCCTACTTATTATATATAAACAGCTACAGTAGATAAAATTTCCAGTTGAAAAAATAATCATCTTAGCCCGAGCTAAGGTGAGTATTCAACCCCAGGTAAACTCTCTTAAGAGCCTGAGAGCATGAACCACCCGAAAAAGCAACATCATTTGGTCCATTTAAAATATAAATCATCCCATTCCATATCCAATTACAATTATTACAGTAATATTTGTTGTTTACGAGAAATAACGCAAATAGAACTCGAGCAAGCGGTCCATTTTCCCACTGCAATTCTCTTTAGCAGTACAAGATGTTTGATGTTAAGCTAGAATGTGGCATAGACCACCAATCGTACTCCTCCGAACTAATGTGTCGAGATAGTTCTTCTTGCTCTGCCAGAAATTTGCGGAAGAGTCCCTCAAATCGGGAATGCAGACAGCACGGTGCTAACTTTGTCAACAGGCCAACAAAATCAACAACTGACAGCACAATTTTGTCATACATCCAACGACTCATGCCATACAGGGACAGCAGCACGGATACTAGGTTTTAGCTGTTGACTTGAAATTTGGAAAACGGGCAGATTTATTTTCACGAATTCAAAGACATGATAAGCGACGAATTTTCAGCAGTCAAAGAAACTGCTTTGGCCACCCTAAATCAAGTGAAAGAACTTCAAGTGCACCTAGACTATACCACTATATCCAACTTGACACACGTAACCGATTTGATGTATTACTCGATGAAATGGGTCTCAGAATACAGAGTAAATGATTGTGATTGCGGTTGAAATGTCACCTCCGTCAAATGAAATCAGATACAGGGAAGTTCAACTGAAATACTCGGTCAAACAGACTAAAAATTTGACGAGAATGAAGGCATAATCAAAAACTAAAAGATATCTTCTTCAAAACTAATTATAGTACCAGTCAGCGAAAGACGTGTTGCAGACGGAATCGACATGGGCAAGTTATGAAGCCATGCTAAAAATAAATCAAACGTTCACACGCAAACATCCATGTCACTGGCATCCTGCCATATTTAAACTAAAGTTGATACAAGTCAAGCAAGATGATTTTTCTTAACAACCGCAAAGCAACTTTCTGCGAAGCCAGAGAGTCTCATTCGCTGATCATTGGGACAGAATGTTCAGCCCAATGTACTATGACTTTAATAGAATCACCGGCGCTGGTCTCGTCCCTGAAAATAGGTCAGAAAATGTACTTGATATCCGCCAGCAGTGCCCGATGAAACAACCCATGTAAGGGATTCCGCCCGTGCCAGCACTAGAAACACAAATATCACCGCATGTCAAAGCCACAATGTTTTTGACACCAATCGTTAAAGGCAGTAGTATTGGCTCCAATCCAAGTATATTGGCTCCAATCCAAGTAGTATTGGCTCCAATCCAAGTAGTATTGGCTACAATACAAGTATTGGCTCCAATCCAGTAGTATTGGATCCGACAATACGGCTCCAAGTAGAAACAGGTCAAGAAAATCAAATAGATGTGACTACCGGTACTTTCAAGTGTTACCATGTGAAGGTTTGAAGTTCCTCAGCCAAAATCTATGAATTAGGTATCCTTGAATTGAATGAAAATATCGACATAGCAGCAATCACAGAATTGTGAAATTGACTCTCCCCGATTACTCACTATTTCATGAAGCCCAGTGAATGAATTACATTCATTTGAGCATGGGTGATGAAGGACTGGCCTCACATGCTCAGTAGCTTTGCGGGCCAAGTACCTATGAAATTCTTCAGCTGTAAATGAGCTGCTATAACCTGATACTATAGAGGACGGTAAGCTATTGGGAGAGAGTATTATGTACAACACCTCAATTGCTTCTTCAGAACTTGCACTCTTCACTAACTCTCAATTCAACGTGTCAATGCGCTCACTACCACAAAGATTATTCCATTTTGAATAAAAAAACATGATTGATGTGTAACCTCGACCATTTGCTTACAGTCCTAGACGCAGAGACAAACGACCGCATCAAATCGACAGAAAACTCAGTCAAAGAAAGCAAGAACTTGTACACTATCCTGTAGTAAGCAGGAGGCAGCCCCGCTGTGACAACGCACCACCCGCTTGGCCACTATCTCACTGTAACAAGTGACCAGGGTACCAAGTCCTTTCGCTCATTGATGTGTTTTTGGGGACTCAGGCATTTGCCGCGCATTTTCTACATACTCTGATGAAGTTCTACATTTTTGCATCTATCTTAAGATGCCATACCAATGAACGAGCAATCCCTTACCTTGCCGATATTCCGGGATGATTGACATATTACAGTTTTAAAGCTTCGCGCCTGTAGCGTTGTAGGACTACACCCTGTTGCCGTACATAACCCAGTTATTATGCAGCGACCTAATATCTTTTGCATTCTGGAACGGTTTTATGACTTCATCAACCGTTGTTGTTGACCCGTGCATGATTTAATGCCTGAATTGGGATAGTAGTGGATTCTTTTGAGTTTTCACGCTTATGTCTTCTGCTGAGGCATTGGATCACTACAAATCTCTCAACAGCAACCCGAACTCAGGAAGTGCTGAATCCTTTTTGAATCTGCTAACGGTAGTCGGGAAAAACAATCATTCATATACAGCAATCACGTAATTTTATCTACCAGGAATACGATTGACTGTGTAAGTATACCGACAGTAATAAGTTCCATTTGTGCAGTCTAGCACTGCAATTGACTGGCATGGCGTTTTCATGCCATAGGAACATTAATAATATTTAATGGTCAGTGCGAATTTGAAACTTGCCACCTGATAAGTATTCTACAAACATACGGTTAATGCCTCTTTATATACTGTAGCGTTATTTTCTTGGGCACTGGTTATTGTCTTTGAGGCAAAGTGAACAGATATGAAAGCTTCATTGTGATTTTTCATTAAAACAGTAGCTATACAATAGTTGCTGGCGTCGGTCTCATTTACAGTATCGAACTTGTGTCAAACATGGGAATAGTATAGTACCTCCGAAGAGATCCTTTATGGTCCAAAACAGATTTGATAACTTGTATCCCGGATGAACTTTGCATTTTTTGTCATCAGTGAGTCCAATGTTGCGAATGCACTGCTGTAATTTGGTATTAATCAATATTATTAGGCACACAATCCCACCCAACTCCCTAGATGGGCAAGGTGCCTCTAAATTGGCCTGAACTTTCAGGGGGTGAGTCGTACCCCCTTGTTAGATAACACTTGACTAAGGTATTTAACACTACATGTAAAATGTACCGATTTGTCGTTATTTATTTTCACACCGACGCCCTGTAATGCTGTGAGAGCACTCACTGTCTAACACGTCTAGATGCTCAGTCTGCGTTTTAGTAAGTACTAATGCGTAATTCTTATAACATATGTATTGGGTACGCTAGAACTGGCTGAAAATTTGCCAACCGGTAAGTAATTATACCGAAAGCGTCCCTCTGACGGACAACTGACTGAATTTCTTGGATTCCGCGTGTAACGGAAGTTCCGATACGCGTTTTGCAAGAAGTCAGTGCATGAAAATACTTTAATATTTCCATGTTCCATAGCACGTCGTCCAAAGAAGGTATTGGGTATATTTTGATTTGAGTGAATTTATTGATCGTTAATGCGTTATAGCCGCAAACTCGTTTTTTGAAGGTGGTCATGGAAACTGCCCGAAATGACAAGTCCAATCACAGTGATCCAGTCTTTCAATGATTCCGGCATTCTCCAATTTTGTACGCTCTTCCGTTACAAGACATCTGTATCTAAATGGTACACTTCGATGCTTATAAACATTGTCTTACACTATGCTCCTATACTTAGAAAACATAATCTTGCTGTACTTATTGAATGAACTGCACCATGTAACCATTCCTACGAACGACAGTTCTTCTGGCATATTCACGGATATTACAAACTTTTCACACAAATCACGTTCAAAAAGCGGAAACAAATTATCTTATACAGCAAAAAAGTATGCAGTTCGCCCACATCTTTTGCAATCACTGCAAGCGTTGTTGCTCCAGTGAATGTATTGGCATTACTACCGTAATCAATCGCTTTGCATGCTACAGCACTTTCCATGTCACAGATCCTATTGTATGAGATAATGTTCATCGATGATCCCATGTCTAGTTCTAATTTCACTGTGTGTCTGTGCAATTTGAACTTCGCATTAAATGGGATCGTCAAATTTTACAACTGGCATCACCTGTGTATACATTTATGAAAAAAAAATTGTCTACTGTTTTTTTCTGTTGGCCTGTTCCATGGCTACACTGCCACTGCTTACCCAAGGTGTGTTTGCACAGCCACTACCTACGCGTAGGTAGCTGTCCTTCCTTTGCGTATTTCCTATCCCCCTGCAAAGTGTATATATTAGCAAAACGGCAGTTCGCCCAATATTAGATTACTTGACCGAAAGACGTTGACAAGTGTATGACATTTGAGCCTTCATGTCAAAATCAGCAAGCCAGCAATTTGTGGCCGGGATACGATAACGAAGAGGGGCCGTGTTCCACACTCATAGCCCAGGGTAACCCAGAATTTGTTACCGATTTTGGGAGGAGTCTGGGTAATGCCTTATCGGCTGAATTTATTTGTATGCCAATGAGGGTCAAGGATTTGGGATAACACACCCCCTCGGAGTGACCAAACAGTAGAGTGGTTCTCTTATTGGAGGATCACTTCTACACATAAAGCAAGGCCCACCATCCGGGTATTTAGGTTAGAATTTCGGGTGGTGAAGTGATTGGGACTTCACACTTCGTAACAGAACAGCTCGGGATGAGGTAAGCCCCATTAGATCGGCAACTAAAGCTGGTATCCCTGTTATATAGGTGTTTCAAAGGTTGTTATTAACCCTGTGTGATACTTTGCTAGATAATAGTATCATTGTCGTGAGGAATACTTTTATATTTCGCTGCGTGTAATATTCCTTCAGTGTTTATATGTCTCGTTTTTTGTATCTTTCTACAGGGTGGGTTTACGCTTACTTAACTGTTCTGTTCGGTTGTTTTTGTTCAGTTTGATTACCTACACTCTACACTTTTTCTGTTCTGTTGTGTCTGTTAATATCACAATCATTAGTAATGCCCGTTTGAGAATTACCATATTGACATGTTACTATTTTCATAACTCAAAATAATATGCAAAAAATCACTAGTTATCATTCGAACCTGCTCCACTTTTAACTAATTTTAACAACCTTCAATGTAAAGATCACGACAACTCGTCCTCTGCTTCCCGTTGCCCGTTGAAGCGGCTGCTGAGCTCCATTGGTTGTGGCTCCTTGTGTATCTTGAATGAGTGTCTGCTGATCGTCTAAAGCGTAATGCAATCGAACTACGTACTTCAAAGAGCGTGTAATGGTCCGCTTCGTACTTCTCATTCACCTGCGGTGCCGACTTGACGTTTCCGTGGTGTTTCCTGAATCCTTCTCAGTGGTGGTCCCTTCTTGATTAGCTTTAAAGCTTGTTCTGGTACACATTTTTCCCTGATCGTATCGGGACAATGTCTTCTTCGTCTTCCGACATTTGTTCGAGTATCTTTGCTCGTGTTACTGTATCGTCTTATCGCTGATTTTTTCGCCTCGTCGTCTATGTTGTATCTTACGTTACTGTGGCAGAGGATTTCCACAGAAATGCTGGTTTATTTATAGTTATATTCATATATGCACTATTATTACAGAAAAAGTGTATAAGTTGGGAATTTCGTAGTTCGTAGCGGGGCGGGTATAATTTGTTGACCTCCCGGGTTAAGGTCTAGTTAACACTGACTGGACTCCTAGGTTTCTCTCCTGCCTCTGCTGACTCATACCATAGCACATTTACACATCACGTATACGCATGTGTGTGCTCGGCATCAAGTCACTTCCTCCCGCTGACACGGCGTAGGACGAGCGCGTGTCGTTGGAATTGTTACTTTCAGTCACGAGATTTTTTAACCAAAGTCGTGCACGACTGAACAACAACCGTTCATTTTAGATTAAGTGGTTTGGTACTGGTCGGATCTGTTTTTTCATATACATTGTCCGATTTTATTAACCGAGTGAAGCGACCTCCTGTGTCTCCAAGCCTATTCTCAGAAGGATATAATTACCGGCGGCCGTCGAGTAGCGGAAAGCTCTTATGATACAAATGCAGACATGACACTGACGTGGAGAAATGACCGCACTTGATCGACTCTCTCTAGGTAATGCTCTTCATAATTCAATAAACATATTCCTGTAATTATTCTCCGATTCAACACAACCCTGTAAAATTCCCAGCTTCGGTTCATATAAGAGACGACGCCAGAGCGCATCATCTTCCGCGCCTTTCAGCTCCCAGACCTGTCTAATTCCTTGCCCCACCTCCCACTCAGTGGTCCACGAACAATGTCTATGAATTCCTCGCAGTGAATTTCAGGGCTATTAATTTCATCCCGCCTGGCATTTTTGTTCCATCTCTTAGTTGGAAAAAAAAGACGGATATTCTTGGGATGGGAAGACAAGGGCGTTAACTGCACAGCAAATAAACAGGATCACTCGAAATGCGGCGAATTGAACGAAGCACTTAGAAACTTGTATGTGTGGATCTGCTGACACGCACAGAAGCTGTCTCTCCATCACGCAGTCATCCAACCTGCGACATCAACTATAGAGCCATGCCCCTCCATCACTTTCCAATCTACACTCGCCACCACTCACAGAGGTCTGTCTCTTTTTCACCATGCCATTCAACACTGGTTATCACTCACAGTGGCTGGTCTCTTCATCACCCTGCCGACATCAACCATAGAGCCATGTCCCTCTATCACTTGATATTCAACACTCGCCATCACTCACAGAGATCTATCCCTCCATCACACCGACATCCAACAGTCGTCATTAATGGTCATCGCTACTCAGAGCTAGAGTCCTTGGTTTTCCACATCGTGTGTCCATTCCACAAACTTTTAGGACACTTATCTTCTGTTCTTCCCTCTTCTATTCCTATATTTGGTACTCCTTCAATTGGGTTAGCTGCATATGGTATCGGTATTTAGAATATGCGGTTTACGCCGTGAACGGCACGACAGCGTTCATGATGGAACGCTCTCCCCAGGCCCTGGTGAGTCGTTCGTAACCACCCTTTGTAAGTCTCTCACCCTGACCCCTGGTGGGTCGTTCATCCCTCTTGATGAATCGGTCACCTCGGCTCCGTATGAGCCACCCACCACGCTCCTGGTAGATGGTTTAGCACCACTCCGGGTGAGCCGCTTATCGCCACCTCTGGTGTGCAGTTCACCACAGCCCTAGTGAGACACCCTCCACCGTCTTTCGTTAGACATTAGCTCATTAAGATGCAGATATCAAGATGGTACGTTATGACAAGAAAGAAAAATCATGGTCTCATGCAAGATTCTACTTCATGTTAATGCATAGATTCTAAATTATGCATGCAAACCTTTTGTTGCTAAAGTGTTGCTACTGCTTTTCAGCCACGATGTTTTGACTTATCATTGGTCGAGTTCATTTTTAGGACCCCCAAAGAATGAAGTCAAGTTTGGGCCAGACAAATAACATTGAGTTAGTCTTTTAGTTACCCCGTGGTTGGCTCAACCGTGGTTGGCTTATTGAAATGTCAACCATTCGTGTTCGTTTTGTGACTCAACGTAACTGCCACTATCTTTACCCTAGATTCGCATGTCCTTGTCTTCAAGCAGGAGCACCTGTAAAACCTCCGCTCTTCCTAGGCCGGATGGCAGGAAATGATGTCCTCAAACGCTCCTTGAGAAGTTATTGTCATGATACAATTGAAATCTGAGGCACATCAGTTAATTCTGACGATTCAAAATATGATATTGAAACAATTAACTCGACTGCATTAATGAGCTACTCGAGATTCTTGTCTTGAAAGTGGCTGTTATAATTGTGTTCTAGTAACATTATTCTCGATGGCCTAGATAATTAAGATCTAGCTAGACCGAATGGCTTCGGAGATACCTCGGTTCTAGATCCTGAGCGGAATTGATGCTTTCCGATCTATCACTCTGCTGTAACTTTTTCGTTTTGGGCTTAGAGTCTTCCTTCCTTTGTCAAGTTATCATGATGTTAAACAAACGTGAGCTAGGAAAATACGTTTGCTAATTTAATTGGGGAAAAGATTTGTTAGCAGAGTATGAATAAATCAGTTTACCGGAGGGCGGGGTAGAGGCTGAAGTATTGCCGAAGAGCGGCATCTAATCCACTGTCGGCGATTCACATGAGATCAGAGCTGAAATTTCTTCATACGTCGCTCCTAAAGTACACGTCATAAATGAAATACGTTCAGATGACTCCTATTGCTTGAAATATATATAACCTCAATAAACTTCTTATTATTACATCCATATGGTGTCTGTTGATAGGTACTATTATGATATATAGTATGGTTTATAAACAAATGTAAATTCGATTCTATGTGGTTTTTCAGTTTACCTTCAAACTCATTTGTGTCCCTAGGCATGTCTGTCTGAATTCATGTAAAGAAGCGGAAGAGAATTCGCTTATGGTTAGTCTACAACCGAAAAACAAACTTCAAATGGATATATAACCGAATTTAGCTTAATATGGATTCATTTTAGGTTATTATATCTGGACGATCCTTCTTTATGGATAATATCAATTAAATTTCCGACGAGTTCAACTGTTGAGCGGAAAATTGTTATTGGAAATTTCTTGTAATCTTCAATCATAAACGAATTTTCTTCCGCTACTGTACAAAAAGGCTGTGAGGAATGGTGTCAAATAATTATAAAACTTCTTATTCCTTCTCGTGATGCAATTGAAAAAAAATTATATGAAGTTAGATTAAAAAATTTGTATTGTTTCTGTCACATGCTCAACTTATTCCAACGTTCTCGCAGTGGACTCATGTTCTTATTTTCATGTCCGACAACTACCACATGCCACATCTGCCTAATATTTTTTTCGCCGCTAAACTATTATAGGAAAGATGTTTCATAAACTATTTGCGTGAAATTCACTGAGGTTAACATATTTATTAAATTCTGATTTAATGTTACGAAAATTTTGAGCACATTTGTTGATTAATTTTTGTTTACGAACAGCTGAACTTGAGTGGAAACGATCAAAATGTATTTTATTTACTTGCACATCGCCTGCAAACCATTATTCTGCAATTTTATTAAATTTCAGCACTGATGAGACTACGTCTTCCATCAGTTATTTTGTCTTCAATAAATCATATAAGAGGCAAGCCTAACAAATTGTTACTCTGAACACCCATTCATTAATTTACTGAATCGCCGCTGGGCGCTTGCCTTGTGCTGCATCCATAATGCCGGAGTGGCTCGTGGATACGAGGGCTGGTTATGCCTATCAGCGATAACCGGAACAACGAAGAAATACAAACGTGACCCCATAATTGGGCAGCTACAGGAATTAAGAGCGTCCGATGCTAACACTATTCCTGAACGACCTTCTAATAAACAATCTAAATTAGGCTATTCCATCTGATCAAGATGGCCATCATGGTTGCCTGTTTGCATTTATTGCAATGCGATGAATGATGTATTAACAAGTGCTAGACAATCAGTTCGCTTCAACGTTATAATGCATACTGTTCAAATTGTCGACATTCTTTTTAATGAATGTGACAATTTAACAATGATAGAAGTTTTCATAAAAAAACATTTGATAGCACCACGTCTCGTCAGCGATTGTTTTATTACAATCAATGCATAGTATTGGTTTGCATAGTTTAATTTGTATCTTATGTACAGTAGGGAGAGAAATTTCATTCACGGTTAGTCTATAATGAAAAGAAATTAGACTTTTCCCACGCGGATATCTTATTTCTAAGTTTTTTTAACGTTTTATATCTGGACGATCTTTCTAAATGGATAGTATCGATTACGTTTTCAATGAGTTCAGAAATGAAGCGATAATTTATCATTGAATATTTCACTCAATCTTTAATCATAACGAATTTTATTTAATTGCTACTTTACGTAGCATCGCTTTCAGTTAGTGTAACCTTCATTACAGTTATTACTTGAGATGGTATGCCATTAGCATACATTGCTTTTTGCCTTTACATTGGGAGAGCAACTTTGATGTAATTAAACCCTAGTTTCTTTGTGAGCCACGTCGGAATACTGTCCTCCCCCTAGCAAACACAGTTTATTTAGCTTAAATTACTCTCGAGAAGCTTTCATCATTTGCGTGTAAGTTCTAATTTGACGATGAATTAATCCAAGAACTTAGCCCCAACTTGCGTCGTTTACAGGAGGTAATGACTTCGCTCCTCGGGGGCATCTTCAAAATGGAGGAGCGGCTATGTTAAAGCCGCTCACTAAGAGATATTAATTCTTTAGTTGAAAATGAAATATATTGCTCTGACAACGGAAATTTAATCTCTTCTTCAAGTCTATTAATTCGAACCGTAAAATTTGACAAATTGTGGAGCACAGATTTTACTTCATATTTCTAATTTGGTTCTTGATCATAAATCCAGTGTAGAATGTATAACATTTTCCTACATCATTCTAAACATAAATAAACGTATGCATAACTGTTAATCATGTTGAAGTTGCAACATGAATACATTTATCGATAAGTGAAATGTTCTCCTATTAGATGTTGTTGAGTAATCCATCATTGAATATACTGGTCCATTTGTCGCACAATTAAATATACTGGTCCATACTACTCCATTTATCGGACAATTCGCACCATGGCACTAGCGAACCCTGCCAGCTTCTACCTTGTCAAACCTGCGTTCGGAACAATCCCTAAGGCTGTATTAAACCAAACACAGGGACCAAAACGTTGAATAAGACATTTTAACTGATGGGGACAAAATATATATCTTGTACTCACACGTCATAATTTTTCAAGGAATAAAGTAAATATAGATTGGAAATGGTTTCCAGAAAGCCCTAATATATAAGGTCCACGCTGCCAGTGTTCATAGCCGTCCCAAAAATTGCCGATGCTCTGAGAAAAAACAGTTACAAATTGCTGCAAGGCTGCGTCAAGCAAACGGTTGCATTTTTTTGCTTGACGCTGTAAGAAAAAACGTTGCAAGGCAAGTCGTAAAATGATAAACAGTTCCACCTTACGCTGGGGGACTCAATCAAACACTTGACCTCCCCGAAGGAATACAATGTTACGATTCTATTCAAATCAAATCAGCAGTTATTTTTGACCTGAGCACGTAACAGGTAACGTTGTATAT
>SDVV010027793.1:0-12051 GCA_016164225.1 Gammarus roeselii | reverse complement strand
CTCAGCTCATCTCGGTTTGTCTCGAATCATTTCGGCCAGTTTCGGCTCGTCGCGCCCAATTCGACTCGCCTCAAACTGTTTCGACTGATCTCGACGCACCTCGACCAGCCTCGACGCGACCCTTGCCCTCTCCGCCAACAATCCGCGGACTGTAATGGTTAATTGTTCTACTCATCCATCGCACAAACATTTTTCTGTGTAAGGGTTTTACAGCGCTGGGAGGGGGAGCAGAGGTTCCAGGATTCAGAGGGTCCTCTATAGGGTCCCACAGTTTCTCAAAAGGCTCCCAAAGGGTCTCAAGGGAGTCCCAAAGGGCCCCAGAAAGATCCAAGTGGACCACCCCAAATCCACCCGGTCTCCCAAGTCCCCCGGGCTCCCGAAACCCCGGGTCCTCGAGTCCCGCGGATCCCACGAGTACCTCCTCTCCCTGGGTCACCTTCTCTCAACCAACCTCGTTACATATAATAATAATGATAACAAATTCAAAATTCATCACCATGAAAAAAGGGCAGAGAAAAATAATAGAGCCCAAGCAAGAAGAAATAATAAAATACTAAAATAAAGTGTTAATGATCTATAAAATGAATAAGCATCCATCCACCCCAATAAACAGCCAGGGAGACATCACGCAGCCTTGTCTCAATCCCACTTTCACTGTGAACCAATCACTCACTTCGCTCCCCCTCTGACACATGCTCGGCTGTCAGCATAAAAATTCTGCACCGCTTTCAACAGATTTCCACCCACTTCATTCAACTGCAACACATTCCACAGCGCTTCCCTGTCAATCCTATTGTGTGCTTTTTCCTAATCCACAAAGGCCCAGAACACGTCCTTTCCCTTTGCAAAATACTTCTCACAGACCTGTCTCACTGCTAAGATCTTGATTTGATTTGAGCCTCATTTCCACCAGAGCCTCAACGTGAGTCATAATTTGATTTTGATTTGATTTGGGCCTCATTTCCACCAGAGCCTCAACGTGATTGATATATTTGGGCCTCATTTCCTACGGGGGAGCCTATTATGACTGCCTCAACGTGAGTCATAACAGGCTCCCCCGTAGGGCGCGACCGTCGTTGATTCAGGATGAAGTCAGTACATATTTTAATTGTGGCATATTCGCGTACTAGCGCGTACGAGATGGTAAAGAGTGAATGCGTTTCTTCGTAAAATGTGTTATTTCTGTGCATATTGCGGTGGAGAGACCACCTCATTTGCACAGGTGTTTCAAATTTAGACAGCTTCGTATAGTCCGGTGTGTTTTCCGAAAGCGATCAGCTTTTTACGGTAGGTTGGGTCCGTGAGTAGGCTTTGTAGGTTGCACGGGGGATCTAGGAACGCTCGTCGGGCTGATACAAGTGCGTTGCAATCCATCAGTAAGTGTTTCACGCTGATAGCCACTTGGTGGCAACTGAGGCAAGGTGGCGCGTTTAGTCCATGTCGACATACATCAGGTGGTTGTGAGTTATCCACGTGTGTCCCGTGCGCAAGCGGTTGATGAACACTTGGTCTTTTCTGTTGGTAACCTTTGTTTCCCATTCTCCGACTGAGAGTTTGACTGAAAGAATGCAAAGATCTGACCGACACGCCCTGTACCGCTTCTAAAGCAACACTGTTTCTCTCCAATTGCGCAATCCGTACCTTCTCTAATCTTTTTGATCAGCACTCTCCCGTAAAATTTACTGGCCACACATAACAAACTAACTGATACCTCTTGAGTTGCAGCATTAATTTTTATCTCCTTTGCCCTTATATAGCGGAACAATGCAAGCACTGCGCTACTCACTCGGTACCACACCTGCCACAACACACAAGTTCAGTAACCTCACCAACCGTTGAGGGAAGAATATAACAACGTGAGAGGACAGGACCTGAGAGATGTAGAGGAAGAATGGGAGACGTTAAGGGACGCGTTGTTGAGATGTGCTAAGGTGTGTGGTGCGCGCCGTGTGGGCGGGTGCAGAAGGAAAGGTTGCGAGTGGTGGAACGAGGTCAAACTGGCGGTGGCACGGAAAAGAGGAGCGTTTGATGAGTGGTTGCAGGTGAAGTCGGTGGTGGCTTATGAAAGCTACAAGGAGAGGAGAAACGAGGTGAAGCGGGTGGTGAGAAGAGCCAAAAGGGACGCTGATGCCTGGTGGGACAGACTGCTGTTACAGAATTTTGAGGGGAGAACAAAAAGATGTTCTGGATAGAGGTTGAAAGGGAGAGACCGGAAAAGAGGAAGTGGTGAAAGATGAAAATGGCCAGGGGTTGTTGGAAAATGTTGATGTACGGAAGAGGTGGACCGATTATTTTGATAAGGGATTGAATGGCATGGATGACAGACAGGCTGACTTTGTTGCTGTGGGTGGTGGTGCTCAGATGCCGGTTTTGGGAGAAAGACTTGTTGCGGACATTACCAGGGAAGAGGCGGTGGAGGTGATGGAAGCAAGGAAAGCCCCTGGTTTGGATAGCGTTGCGACCGAGTGCCTGAAGAAGGGTGGAGTAATGATTGTCAAATGGTTGTTGAGGTTACTGAACTTGTGTTCTGTGGCAGGCGTGGTACCGATTGAGTGGCGCAGTACCTGCATTGTTCCGCTATATAAGGGCAAAGGAGATGTAAGTGAATGCTGCAACTCGAGAGGTATCAGTCTGTTATGTGTGGTTGGTAACTTGTACGCGAGAGTGCTGATCAAAAGGATTAGAGACTGTACGGACTACGCAATTGGAGAGGAACAGTGTGTTTCAGGCGTGGTAGAGGGTGTGCCTATCAGATTTTTGCAGTGAGACAGGTCTGTGAGAAGTACCTTGCCAAAGGAAAGGATATGTTCTGGGCCTTCATGGATCTGGAAAAGGCATATAACAGGATTGACAGGGAAGCGCTGTGGTGGGTGTTGCGTTTGTATGGAGTGGGCGGACATCTGTTGAAAGTGGTGCGGAGTTTTATGTTGGCAGCCGAGCATGTTTCAGAGTGGGAAGCGAGATGAGTGATTGGTTCACAGTGAAAGCGGGACTGAGACGAGGCTGCGTGATGTCTCCTTGGCTGTTCAACCTCTTCATGGATGGAGTGGTCAGGGAGGTGAACGCGAGTGTGCTGGGTCGTGGCTTGGAACTGTTGGAAGCGAATGGGCGGAGTTGGCAGTTGAGCCAGTTGCTATTTGCTGATGATACAGCCCTGGTTGCGGATTCAGAGGAGTTATGTAGGCTAGTGTCTGAGTTTGGTAGAGTGTGTGAAAGGAGGAAGCTTCGAGTGAACGTGGGTAAGAGTAAAGTAATGAGATGCTCGAGGACTGTCGATGCGCGCAAAATTAGTGTCCCTCTAAATGGAGAGCACTTGGAGGAAGTTCAGTGTTTTAAGTTTCTGGGCTCCTAGGTGGTGATAACTGAACTAGTGGAAACTGAAGTGAAAGCGCGAGTGAAGGAGGGGTGTTAAGTGTTGGGTGCACTGAAGAGTGTAATGAGCTGTAGGACGTTAGGGATGTGAGCAAACTGTTCTCTACATAGCTGAGACTTGGAGGGTGAGAGCAGAGGAGAGAAGAAGGTTGAATGTTTTCGAGATGAAATATCTGAGGAGCATGGCTGGAGTAACGCTGAGAGACCGGATCACCAACGACGTGGTTCGAATCAGAACAGGGATGGTGAAAAAGTTGGAGAACAGAGTGGATTCGCGTGTTCTGAGATGGAGAGGATGGATGAAAGGAGATTGGTGAAAAGGTGTGATGAATGCGGAGGCGAGTGGTCGCAGGCCTAGAGGTAGACCGAAGTTCGGGTGGATGGATGGTGTGAAGCAGGCGTTAGGAAGGAGAGACATGAACGTGGAAGTAGCGAGAGAGCGTGCAATGAACAGGCGTGAGTGGAGAATGGATGATTTTGATGCTGCTCTGATGTGCTTTCCTACCCTTGGCATCTCGCTGTCGGGATGGACGTGGGTGGGGGCGGCCATTATGACGCGGCGGGGGTAAACCAGTGAAAACTGTCGGGCCCTGCTGCAGACAAAAGATCATCGAACTGCACTCGTGACCCAGTGTGTATGTTGCGGGGGTACCGGCCGGATCCTTCAGCACAAAAGGGCTAAGTTGTGTGAGTGTGAGCGATTGAGGCATGTGAGGTGGGCCTTGCCGTCGGCCACTTCCCTTTCTGAGGGATGCGGCCAAGTGTCTGTATCGGTATTGTTCTGGAAACGTTTACACGGCTATTATACTTGAAATGATGGAGATGGCTATTCGAATGCACAACACGCACTCTGTGGCATTTATAAAGAATGTTTCGGTAAATATATGAACCATTTCAACATTGTTACTTTTGCTCATCCTATTTCCAAATCGTGTATTGTACACCAGGGCAGCCCGGCATGCTCAAAACATTTTTTGCTTGGGGGCTGCCTATCAGTTGCTTTTATATTTGGGTTCAACTAACTGATGGCACGTAAGGACATTATCACACTCCAGCCACGCCTGACCTGCGAGAGCGAGTGTGCCGTGAGCGATGGCGCCGGCTATGGTTCCGAGAATGCCGCCCAAGGCCATGCCAGCTATCATCGGCTTGGGGCCCTGCTTGAACTTGTACGCCATTCCCGCCAGCGCCACGGAGGCGGACCAGCTGCAAAAGGAGATGAGCGGGTTGAAAAGAGACGGAGCTAAGGAAGAGGAATGCATAGGGAAAGTTGAAAGAGTCGCGTTTCGTAAGTCAATTGAACTTTAGATGGGAAATCTGCCCAACCCATCAAGGAAATTCTGACTGTGCGCTTGGATTTAAAAACAAGTGCGCGGAATCGATGTCCGGCCAATCTGAACGTTCAAGTTCAGCGCAGATGCTAAAGCTGTTGCAGTAACTCCTGAGGGGCAGGGCCCATTGGGTCCCCTACCCCTCCGTGAGGAAAGAAAGGAGCGATTTTGATTTGCCCGGCACCAAAAACCCAAGGAGTTCCAGTAGTTAAGGCTCTATGGGTCATGTCCTGCAGCACCACCATGAGGTGAAGATAAAAGATGGGCAAAAAACTGGGATCTAATGCCTGGGATTCGTGCACAGGCAGGGTAACCCACGCAGAGGCAGAAAAAATTGAACGAATGAGCGCAATTTCGCTCTTTTTAGCCACTCGAGAGTATACAATTTAGGACAAATGCTCAAATGACTTACGGAAAGGTGGGCAAGAAAAATAAAGATTGGTCAAGTAAATACGGACGATTTATAGAGTCAAATTCCGTAAATTCTGGATGGGTATGAAATCTGAGATATTGAAGGGCAAAGAAGAATTCCGGAACTTACACACTCCTCTCTGGACGGACCGTGGCCGAGCGAACCATGAAACTAAAACAGATGGCATGGTAAAAAAGGGAAGGGTACCAATAGTCAGACTAAGGCAGTGAACTGCTATTGGTTCACTGCAGAATACTCAAAAATATCCGAGTATGGCTTGACATCGTAGACTGATATCTACACTGCTGACAATACCCTCGGCAGCTTATTAGTAACGAACCAAGTTTTGTCAGGATTTAGACATGAGTGGGATTTTGTCAGCTCTCATACTCACTCGAGAAATGAATGCCTGCCGCGGTAGGCTGGGATGGCTTGTGTCAAAAAGAGGAAGGTGCCAGTGAAGACCGTGAAGCGCCAGCCGAACCTCACTACCCCTTTCCCGAACCCGAGAGTAACCTGTAAAAAATGATATTCCATTCAAGGCTGCGTGGCGAATAAATCAAGCGTCAATTGAAAAACATTTTAGCATCGCAATATATGGCTAGATACGCGTAGCCAGTTGGATTTACAATATTCAAGATCAGAGGTGCTTTGGATTAAGTATACTACCTTATGGTTATTAGTTAGCTGAAATTATATGAACCTGATCGGGTTCATACTGAATTCAACCCCACTGCCGGATTGAGAAATTTCATTTGACACAATCTAAAACGGGTGATGAAGCTGCGGAAAAAACACTGGATACGACATATCAAGTCTAGTCAGTCACAAGCATTGTCAACTAGTTAAAAAAATATATTATTATGTTACTAAGTGCATGCACAATTCAATTGAAACCATTTCATGCCCGGGATTAGTGAATCATAGATACAGACACTAGGACGAAACCCCCGGGTAATGGGAAGGCCGACGGCAAGGCGCACGTCACACTCCTCGCATACACTCAAGCAAACTTAGCCCCTTTGCGTTCAAGGATCCGGCCGGTAACCCTCGCAACACACACTCTGGGTCAGGTGTGCGGTCCGATTTCAGTGTTAGCGGCAGGGCCCGACAGTGATACTGGTTACCCTGCTGCGTCATAGTGACCGCCCCTCCCCCCCGATCGCCCCGTTTCTCAACGAGATGCGAAGAGCGGGAGAGCACAACAGGGCGGCATCAAAACTCATCTATTCAAAATCATTCTTTACTCACGCCTATCCATTGCATGCTCTTTCGCTATCGGCACACTATGTCTCACCTTCCTAACTCCTGCTCCACGCCATCCATCTATCCAAGCTCTGGAGTACCTCTAGGCCTACGTCTACTCACCTCCGCCTTCATCAACCTTTTCGCCTATCTCCCGTCATCCATCCACACCATGTCCTATCTCGGAATAGGTGAAACTACTTAAACTTCTTCACCACCCCGTTTCTAATTCAACCATCAACGTTGTTATTGATTCTGTCTCTCAACATCACATCACTCTAGCCATGCTCTTCAAACATTACACATTGAAAACATTTATCCTTTTTCTCTTTTCTGCTCTCCCCCCCCCCTCGCTCGCCCCAACGTTCCTCGACCATCTCATTACTAAACTTTTAAACCAGGTAAGTCACCGTTTCTTCTTCTAACACTCGACTTAACTTCAACACTTGCATACACAACTTCTCAGAATCTGCCACCAGTGCCGTATCATCTTCAAATGGTAACTGACTCACTAGCAAAACCCCATCTATTCACTCCCAACTGCTCTATGCCACAATCCAATACACTCGCGGTTACCTCCCTGACCACTTCATCAATGTAGGCCTAATGATTGAACAGCCAGTGAGACATAGCATAGCCTTGTCTCGAGTCCCACTTCCACTGTGAACCTATCACTCACCTTGCTCCCCACGCTGACACATGCTCTGCTACCGACAGTAATAGGTTGCAATTAATAAAAGAACTGGAATGAGCAAAATCAGCTGAGGAATCTGGTCTGGGATTTTTTTTTTTAGATTCCCCACCTGGCTGAATTTCAAAAGATGACACTAATTAGGAAAATAGATGTTAGCTAGTTAAAAAAAATTGCTATTCAGGTCATATAATTAAAAACAGATGCCTGCTTACAGACGGAGTGAGTATACTGGAATACCATAACAATTTTTCAGTATGTTTAACCTACGTTAACAAAATAACCCACAAGCAATTTCAAAAATTCATGCCCATTTCAGCTCAAAACACTGACCTGAAAGGTGCCAATTGGTAGCACCTGTTGAGAGTGGCTATACGCTATATTAACGTACTATGCTACGTAAAAGCTGACTCATTATCAACAACTATTTGGAGCTGTTTAGTTATGTTCATAAAGAGTGTTTATTTTTTGCTAAACATAACACAAGTTTATTATAATTCAATACTTCTGTATCGGGTGTCCCGTCTGTCATGACGCTGTCCAAAAATCATGACCTGTTTGAGTGGCCTAACTCATCATCCGATCCAGTCAAAGTGCAGATGGATGGTTTGCATTAGCTTACTGTTAAATATGTTTTATTTAATTTTCAAGTAACATGCGAGAAGATGACAAGCCAAGGGAAGAAGTAGAGTTGCTTCAGCCAATAGCTACCTATGTAATTTAGCAAGATTTTCAAGACTCTACAGTGAAGGTAGCTATTCGAGTTCTCAAAAGCCCAAGATACCACACAGGCCGACCGTGGTCTTACGAAGTACGAACCCTGTCATACATGTGGCGACGGGCCAGATGCGGGCTGTCATAGGCGGTCGCTTGGTTCATTCGGAGGAAGCGCTCGTAGGCCAGTCTTGACTCCAGGCAGCCTCCCAAAAGGCCACCTAGAAATCCACATGTCATGGTACCTTCACTGATCTGGAAGAAAAATCGATTAGCTACCTGAGTGAAGTGGTAATTCTAATGTTGTATAAAAGCATAGGTAGCTGTGCTATAGCTAGTAGTTTTCTATGCCTAAATGAAAATGGATAGAAACTGGTCTAGGCGTACAAATATTACCTATATATTCGATTTGATTCAGGTGTCCATCTTCACCGAGAATATTAGCTTTAGTTTGTGAGTAGTTAGCTTGCTAGCCTAGGTATAGCACAAACTTGGCCACTTCCATGACACTAAACAGTGAAGTGGTTTATTAAAAGAGCACTCTATTCAAGAAAACTGAAAGGGAGGTTGCTAACCGAATTAAACGCAACAAATCAACCTGGAAGGGACCAAAAAAAAGACCCACCCACAAAGAATAAAAACTGTATTATGTATTCATGCAGAATAAAGATGTCACACTGTAGCAGTCTACATAGAAGACAAAGCATGGTGAAGCACTGAATGTCTCGGCATGATGTGATCACCAATCAACTTCTCCTTGAGCCCCTGCAATGAATGTCTAAGCATAATGTGATCACCAATCAACTCCTCCTTGAGCCCCTGCAATAAATGTCTAGGCATAATGTGATCACCAATCAATTTCTCTTTGAGTCCTGTTGTTCAGAAGCTTTGTGTGAGGCCACCCATATAAGTGATTCAGAACAGAGTGGCCTAATTTAGAATGTCTATCTCAAATGGACTAACCAGAACCATTACCAACACATACAGATGCAGATAATAAGCTGAATTCCTCAGGAAGGGTTGGCCAAAGTCAAGGTGCACCTCATTTGCCCTGCGGTTAAGTATCTATTAAAAGTTTGATAATGACCAAAATAATTTTTGCTGCCCACCAGCTCATCACATATGCATCTAGAATTGCTTAGATATACAACTTTTGCAAATATTGACGCTGTGGACTCAGTTTTAGGATTAGAGCAGCAATTCATGTGCCATTCTGTAGAAGAATGAATGTACAGTAGTGAAATAAGATATGTTTGTGGACGATCTTGGCATAGAAACGCGATTAGATTAGTACTGGGGCCTACGACTTTCTGGCAGCAGACGCTAATCCAGCAACCAGTGTTGCATCGAGTCATCATCCGTCCGTCTTTGGGTTTCATTCGGCTCATGGCATGCTCAAGATACTAAATTTGCAGGGGAGATCAAGAAAGTGGTTTTATTCAACATGAGTTAAGAACAGGGATATTAAGGGATGGATGAATCTATCGGCAGGTAAGATGAGTGACCAATTTCCAACAGATCAGATTTCATTCAAGAGGTTGGTTTCACTAAGCAACTGAGAAGTGGTTGCATACAAAATTTCCTCTGAGGGAACTGAGTAAGCATTAGGCAGAGCGTGTTAGTAGGGTCTAAGAAGCGACTCCTGGGGAAGTGGGCGTGTTGACATTCCATCCAGGTTGGGCATTCTGCTAAAACATGGGCTACAGAGAGGGGGACAAAACAGTCCATGCAGTATGAAAGTTTCAAAACCTTCATTAGGTGTCTGTGCCTTACTCTACTATCTGAAATCATGAAGCCCCCAACATATAGAGAACCTGTAAAGAATGGAGGGACTCTTTAGGTGATCCCATAAATTGCAATTGCTTAAAGAGTAGCTACAACAAAAGACCCCACCTGGGGATGTATCCCTTATTTTGGAAATGTACGTTAGAAAGGTGATGGACGATTTTGGGCCAGAAGAGTAGGAATAAAGAATGTCAATTGACCATGGAGTCCCATCTGATGGATCTCTTGGAGGATGCCACAGCGCCAGGCTCCATCGTATCTCTTCTAGGGGTCAAAGGAAACACTGTTGTTTGCGTTTCAAGGCACCTTGAATAGCACTTACAATGTGACGTAATGCATCCTGCATTAGAAATTTAAGTTTTCCAGTCGGTCAAGCATTCATAATTTTCTTCGGGATCTTCACTATACACAAAGTGAGGGCTTTTGGGCGGTAACAAGACTATCCATCCGTAGTCTCGTTACTGTCTCCATCCACCAGTCAGGATAAAAGTGGGACACCAGACTGTGTTATGTTAGACGAAGACAAGAAAATACAGATGGACGTAAGTGATGGAGCATCAGATCATCACCAGAAGCAAGGAGGCTGGAAGCGCATATTGCACCAAAGGAATATGCCCACAGTGATTGTTGGTTCATTACAAACTGCAGGATTGTTTGCAAAGAAAGCTGAATTATTTTCTTCTGTGCTACGATTTGTCTAACAAAAAAAAGTTGGGCTATATTAAGAATTCGAGCTCATGAAGGGCAATGTGTTGCAAAGTTTTGAAACTTAACGCAAGTCGGTGTGGATCGACCCATGGTGAAGTAGGAAACAGATGAGATTTTTCAGGTTCTTCCCTTTGTTTCTAACCTTCAAAGCCCCTAAGGGCTCAGCATGCTTGATCGTCAGGTCCATCGAGCCAAGAGAGGCCAGCACAGCCATGTCCACCAGCACCAACAAGGACTCCACAGAACAACAAACAGGAAGATGCTGGGAGGGATGCACACCATTGGCTCTAAGGAAAACACACACAAAAGAAACTGGCATGAAAAACACCAAGCACAACTATAATCCTGTAGAAAAACAAAAATAGAAAACAAGCAACACAAAACGACTACAAAGACTAGGAACACAACAAGCACCTAGCACCCAAACAACCTATTCCCAATAACTCAGCTAATTCGGTCTTGAAAGCAGAAATGGTAGACGATTCGACAACAGCTTCTGGCAGCTCAATATTGAAAAGCCACCTCTCCCATCCACAGATCAATGGAGCACAAGGAGTTTTTGTGGATGTTTATGTGTCCTACCGTCCAGCAACCTCTAGAACAGAATGGACAAATCAAAGCTCTCTGTGTCACAGCAAAGAACTCTGCAATATTTTATGAGGTAATTTCTCAGCCACATGCCCCTGATAGAGAACAAATTTAGACCCAACAGCCTGTCATGGTATGACACCTCAGACAGACCATGCACCTGTTTGGTCCATCTCCTATGAACAGATTAGAGCAGTCACATCCTACACATAACTAAGGTTCCACATACAAGAACAGTAGTCAAGAATGGGTCTGACATGCGTCACAATGAGTGTAGTGTGACCATAAAATCTGGGATTCTGTTCACTGTCAACCTAAGCAAATCACTACAAAGATCAGCAGCATGTTGCACAACCTCTGTGACATGCCCATGGAACTCAGGACCAACATCCACATGAACTCCCATATCACGTTGAGCTTGGACTAACTCCAAATGAGGCGCCTCTACACCAGGAGCAATTCATCCCGCAAATCGTCTTTTGACACATACAACAAAACATTTGCTAGGGTTCAAAGACAAATTCAATGATGATGTAGTCTGTAATACTTTGTCAAGAACCCCTTGCAGAATAGACACACCCTCAACAACATCATGACAATCATGACACTGGGAAGACAAATAAATTATAAAATCATCAGCAAATGCGACAAACTTTGACACAAGGCCATCCCTAAAAAAATAACACCTAGCTATCCAAGAAAGAGGATTAGACAAAAGACTGAGCCAAAGAAAATCCCACTCAGAACATCTCTCAGCTCACTAATCACTCCATCAGTGCCAACACACATAATTTTAGAATCAAGAAAACGACAAATCCACATCAAAACAACCCCAGAAACTCCAAGAGCCTGCATTTTCAGCAGCTATATGTGATCTCACCTTTGTATCTCACCTTTGCAGCCCCCCACAGCCCCAACAGCCCCGCCAACAGGGCACGCAGGCATGGGAGGCAGTACACCTCAGCGCGCCAGCAATCAAAATGAACAGCACTGTACAAGTACTGCAGCAGGACGCTGGTCGGAATGCGCTCAATAGGTCCAAAGAAAACAAAACAATGAAGACAGTCAACAACTGCACACAACCGCTGACAACACAAACAAAGCAACAACATCACATCAAATTTAGTCTAGCAAAACTCATACAACACTGCCCCCAATTCCTCCGCCAGGGCCCTCTTGAAGCCGCGAAGTGAATCACACTGCAC
>SDVV010027792.1:0-12052 GCA_016164225.1 Gammarus roeselii | reverse complement strand
ATATGCAACTTCCTGACATCGAAGAAGTGGTTCTGGTTGGAGGTACGAGCCGGATCCCAAAGGTCCAAAGCATCCTGAAAGAGTTCTTTGGCGGCAAGGCCCTAAATAAGACAGTCAACCCTGACGAGGCCGTGGCTCACGGAGCCGCCATCCAAGCCGCGCTTCTTGCATGGGACGGCGAAATCGGGGAGGCGATCGTGGCTGACATGTTCCAGGTTCCGCCTTCAATTGAATCGGAAAAGACGGTTGGGACATTCAGGAATTACCGTCCAATTCCTAAGAAAAGCTGCATTAATAACTGCAAAACTGAAGATAAATACGAAAAATATGATGGAGAGTCGGCAGAATGGTTTTCTAGCAAAAAATCTGATAAATACATATTAAAATTGAACGCTTTTGGCATTTTTGAATATTTTTCTATGGCAAATGGTGATGTAAAGGGAACAAAAATACCAGAAAAAGAATGTCTCGCCGAGACTGAGGTCACCCAACTGGCCGGCCAAGTCCGGCAGTTCGCCCAAGACGACCAGGAGCTCAAGGAAGGCTTGGCTGCCCTGAGCGACCTGGAGGAGCTCTGCTTTCTGACCAAGGGCTTGGTGACCAATGAGAGTAGCCTCAGACAAAACCTTGGGCAGTATGAGCTGAAGGCTATCGCTGACCGCTGCGAGGAGATGATCTGTTGGCTCGATGATAACGACTCGGTGACGAAAAGTGACTGCCAGCTTAAACAAAGAGAGCTGTGCTGTCATATCTATGCCGTCATGAAGAAGATGGACGTTAAATTGGAAGATTTTCATGGAACAAACGAGGAGAGGTTTAGAAATTTTTTGCTTGTGAACAGTGAGCAACCGTCGTATGCAAGGCAACAGCAGCCTAATTTGACACCCATTCTTCCGCAGCAAGTACAATCGAATTCCGCTCAACCAATTCTCACAACTCCACAACATGGTCAGGCCAATTCCGCTCAACCTGCACACACACCTCCACAGCAAGAACAGCGTAAGTCGGCTCATTCAACATCCTCACTTCTACAGCATGTACAGTCCAATTCAGCTCAACAAACTCCTACACCACTGCTGCATGTACAGTCCAATTCAGCTGAATCAACACCCACACCACTGCTGCATGAACAGCCCAATTCAGCTCAATCAACACCCACACCACTGCTGCATGAACAGCCCAATTCAGCTCAATCAACGCCCACACCACTGCTGCATGAACAGCCCAATTCAGCTCAACCAACACCTACACCACTGCTGCATGTACAGTCCAATTCAGCTCAACCAACACCCACACCACTGCTGCATGAACAGCCCAATTCAGCTCAATCAACACCCACACCACTGCTGCATGTACAGTCCAATTCAGCTCAATCAACTCTCGCAACTCCACTTCAAGGAGTGCCAAACGAAGATCAAACAAAACCTCATCAAGGACAGCTACATTTTCCCTCAGAATATACACCTCATAGACGAACACATGCACCTGCAAATCCGTCTTGTGAAAACGTCGAGTCTCAACGAAATGCAGTGGATGTATTTAAACCCAAGGGCCCATCAGAATCTAAAGATTCTTGCAAAACTTTACGAGAAAATCTATTTGAATCGGGTCCGGAATTTCCCCCATCAACAAAAGATGTTTTGAAGCCTACTCATTTCGAGTCATTCCCAGAAGTTCCTACGAAGACGAGCCCACATGATCTCAATTCCTTTGTATTCTCGTCTCCGTCGAAGAAAAGTAATCACATTGATTCATTTACACGTATTACTGTGCAAGATACGGACTACAGTTCGAGTCCTCTTTCTCTATATTCAAGGAGCTACAGCATATGCGAAACACAGGAAAGTCCAGCCGCAATTGTTCCCAGTGCTGATATATTGGTTTCCGAATGCATCAGCTGGGGTCGTCCTGACTCTGGTTTCGCCAGTCCGCGGTCACCCTCGTCCAGCGTCGGCAGGGACTCTTTTGATTTAAGTACGACGTCTACGTATAATGGTTCAAAAGACGAGTCTGTTAACCGCATAAATGCTTCGCCTGAACGATTCAGCGGCCCTCAGAGTCAGCGATCTGACCTTGAGTTAGAAGTTGAAACCCGAACACCGGGAATGGTCTTGACGAACAACGATGATTATGCTTCATCACCCCAGGAGAAACTTCTTCGTGGGCTTTATAATAATAAACACACTGATCCTGTTTGTTCCTCTAGCGTTGAACATTGCACCGATGTTATTGGTGTTCCTATTCCACAGCAGAGCAGCTGCAAGCTAGACTCCAAATCGGTCAGGGAACAGAGTTCGTCACTTCCTTATCGGGTAGACGGACTTGAGCGTGACGGCGACCATATTACAGAGACAGTTAGAAATGATGGCGGCGATGTCACAAAGAGCGGGAGAGAAGGCGGGAGTGCTGAGCGAGAAATTATTAAGGATCAAAAAGATGCAACCACGATTACTCCATGTTCTGGCGATTGTTCGTGTCATGTTCGTGGGAGACGTTCTAAACCATCATACCTTGAATGTGGTAATTTGGATGCAGTTATCAAAAAAAAGGTTTCACAGTACAGAAAACCGCATCAAGAAACCACCCTCGCAGTTGTCCCAGTACACGTAGGTCTTAACACGCCCCAACCAGATTTATTATTTGCCCGGAATGATGCGTCCTCTTGGTCAGCCATTCAGCGTTCACAGGTAACACCCTCTGTCATCTCCAGTGATCGTAATTGTCATCTTTCTTCCAGCACTGAAAAATATCTGGAGGAGGTGGAATCTACGCGGTGCACCGAGACCTCTCCATTTCCTGAATTGAACCGGCCTACCATCTCGATCTATTCTCCCAGGAGGCTCTTCGGCCAGGCTCGTCACGAGTGCTTTCTCAATGACTACAGCTACCCCTTAAAACTAGACAAACCTCAAGTTATGCAATACAAATCTAATGCTCCACAACTGCAGCCCTTTGCTACAGAAGGTGGTTTCAATTCGACGGACTATACCTCTAATGACAGCTATGGTCCTCTTGGTCTGTCGTCGTCAGAACCAAAGCTTACAATAATTGAAATTGCACCAAGTCATCGACAGCAGCAGCGTTTGAATCCCGGCAATCCTCACAAAAACGATCAGCATCCCATCAGACCTGCCCAGTGTCTTGCCATGGAACAGGGCGTGTCAGTGATGCAGCCTCAACAGCATTATTGTGAGGGTAGGCCAATGCCAAGACTTGCTCAAGGGCCTCACTCATCAATGGAACGGCCGCTGCACGCCAGTGTGGTCCAGTTCGGAGGACCACTGGCCAACCTAGGCAACTCGCAGTCGGCAGGTGCTTCTCTCCGTCAAGTCAGGTCGGATACTGTCATAGATATTCTTGCATCAGACGAGATCAGTTTGCCTGATGAGTCCAAACCGAAAAATACAACATCATCCTGGATTAATTAATTTTAATCATCATTCTGGTCCCATCAATGAATGTTGATGATAAACATATTCGAGTATTCATTGACAGCTCACATCAATGAATGACGAGGATACACGTCTAATTGCACGAAAAATGATTTCAATTTTATTCCCTGTTGAATTCAATGTTTCACGGTCTACGACTTGGGCAACCTAATTTTTCGTTAATTTAGCCTCCCAGCCCTTGCGGGCTGACACTGTCTACACGGTGACGAAGATTTCTGAAACAGAGTAAGGGTTTCGAATCCTCATTCTAAAAAGTTTATGTTCGTCTATCTGTCCCGTCATTCAGTTATGAAGTTTGCACGTCCGGTGCCAGCGCACTAGAAAGCCTTTATAACTCTAATTCCTATGAAGTTTTCAAGCCAGACAATACGTCATTGAAAAGTTCTTGAAGATTACTGCAATACAAGGCCTATTTCTCATTCAAGTTTGAATTGATTGCGATGATATATTAATTTTAATTTTTTTTTTTTGAACTTACATACAAATTGCCAAGGCTTCCTCAATTATTCATGTATATTAACGTTTCATACTCTGACTGAACGATGAAGTGCTAACACAGAGCTCCGCGTCGTATTTTTTCGAAGTTCAGTTTCATTTTCCTAAAACATGTGTTAAACTTGTCCATTTATCAGAGGTTCTTTCACGCCTGATCCTTCCACTTTGAATAGTACACTTCTGTGACTTTTCCCTAGAAACAGTAGTGACCTGAGCCTGCCGTAGTCGAAGCGATCCCGGAGATGGACGATGACTTGTTGCAGCACTGGCTGCTGGTGTGACGTTCGATGCCAGAAGGACGTTGACTCCAATGCACTTGAAAACTTTGACACTCTGATGTAATCCGAAGTTTTTGTTAAAGGGCTAGAACTTCGACCATCCTGGTGACCTAGTTAAAGGATCCACAATATAAGAAGAGTTCCATGTCTTTTTTTTTTTTTCGTTTTCGTTTCTCAAAAATCAAGCTAATTTATTTTTCACTCAACCCTCGTCGAATTACATGTAAAGCGCTGTAATTACATGTGAAGCGTCGTGATATGGTTGACATTTGTATCATCCAACCGCGTTATATCCTCTTGGTCATGTGCTAGGATTAGGTTATAACTATCCCCGTATATGCAGACAAGTATTTGCTTCTGTATGAAATATTTTTCAGCCCTTCATATATGAATTGTAAGTGCTGGTGGAGTTGCCGACTTTTGTATGTTGCCACTAAAGCAGACTCGTAGGCCCTGTTTCCTTTTAGTTATGATTTTGCTGTGTTCCAGTCAGAATTATACCCGCCTTGCACACGAATCACTCACGAATCATACCCGCCTTGTGCACGAATCACACCCGCCTTGTGCACGAATCACTCATAAATCATACCCGCCTTGTGCACGAATCACTCACGAATCACACCCGCCTTTTACACGAATCACACCCGCCTTGTACACGAATCACTCACGAATTGAAGTTAATGAGTAGCTTAAAGTTAGTCCGACCAGAATTGTTATCCTTGTTGTCTAACGACTCGTAGATTCCATTTGTATTCGTTACTGTGATGCGTTTTCTCCGAGTTACGCAGCGAAACGTGAAATTTCACACAGTAGCAAAGCAAAGATGTACCCGACCCTATGCACGGGAGTGACATAAAACGCTTCCCAAAACACTTGGTCGCTCAGATGCTTTCGGCTGTTGTGGAAATGTAATGTTCTCATTTGTTTCATAGAACGATCAAACTCGGCGTGTAACTCAAATACATTAGTCGATGATATTGTACTCTTGATTCAATGTGTATTAGAGATTTAAGGCATACTGTGTAGAAAACCAGCATACCACCAGGCATCTTGTAAATAAAGGATTTTGCTGTATCATTTTTTAATAATATATTCGGGGGATACAGATACAGACACTAGGCTGCATCTCCCTGAAAGGGGGGTGGCCGACGGCAAAGCGCACCTAAAATTGTATAGCTTGGATTTAAAACAATTCCTAGATCAAACTAGAACACAGCACAATACTCGGAGTTCAATGTCGGCTGTTTCAAAAATATGTTTCTATTTTCATCAAAATTTAGCACTACTTTCGATACGGCTTTTGAAATTGTAATTTTTAAAGTTTTTTCCTCTTCACGACATATATAAATAAGAGTAGCATTTCATTAGGCTAAGGCTTCGGCTATAATAGTTGGATTTCGACGCTTCATGGCTCAAATTGGACAGACCCCCAATCAATGCTCCACCTCTGATTAGGTCGAAATTCGTTCAAGTTTTTCTCAAAATCGAGCTCCAAATTGGCCATTTAGTATGTCTTGTACTTCACTCCTTGTACCCTAAACTTTTCAAGATGCTAAGGGTTCGCCAATCATGCGTGGATATTAACAATTGATAGCTTTCATTGAACAGACGTACGTCGTCATTATCTCCACGTTGTCATTTTCCACGTCCTGAAATGTCTTATGTTTTTCAGCTCTGCTCTCGATACGGCTTTTGGGACTTGGTTATATTCCTGTCCAACAATTGCTGATACAACCATTTTAGAACTCTAACTTCAAACAATGTTTATTTTACAAGAAACAGACCATGCAAGCATACAATTGTTTCGCTGTGGCGGAATATGTTGGTGTTATCCAGTGATTTTCCATCCATCTCCTCTTCAATGCAAGGTTCAAATTTCCCTAAACTCGTCTCCGACTCCTTCTTAACAACTCTCCTAATAGTCGTTGCACACAAACACACGTGAACGCACACACAGATACGCACACTCAATTATACACTTACCGGTTCTAACTATTCTCCTTTCGGGTGGCAAATAACAGCCAACTTTTGCTCTTTCTTTCATGCCACGATTTGCTACGGCTATTCCTTCTTTTTCTTTCCATTCTTGCTGTCTAATGCGTGAGATTCCATACACCTAGTGTAGATCTCATACATGGGATCCACGTTTTGTCTCTTCTTCATCTTCCCCCTCAGCAGGTGTTGGAGCGCATAGCCCGACACCTTAAGCACTACTGCAAATCCTTGGGTCTCTGAAGCTGGGTGGGTAGTGTGTTAATCCTACCCACAGCCATCCGGGTAGTGCTGGGACCAAATGGTCTCAGCACCTTAGGAGTTCCTGTATCTCCTGTGGCCCCCGTACATACCATAGACATTCGCTGCGTAATGGACTTTAACTTTGCGCAGTAGTAAACCTAACTTTAATATTAAAAGAATAAAAAACGAAGCTAACTTGATGCAACACTGTTAGCTGGTTTGATATTCGGCGCCAGGAGGACAATGGCTCTAGCGCGCTAGAAAGCCTCGTTACTCTAATCTAAGTAGTTCCTCTATTTCGTTCACTTGTAAACAGCCTCACACTTAAGTCGTACTTGCAGGCATTCAAATGTGACTTGCAGGCGCTGCTCTAAATCAGCGCATCTTGCGACGCTGAAGACAGGTGGTTTAAATCAGCGCATCTTGCGACGCTGAAGAAAGGTGGTTTAAATCAGCACCTTTTGCGACGCTGACGACATGTGGTTTAAATCAGCACCTCTTGTGATGCTGAAGACTGACGATTTAAATCAGCGCCTTTTGCGCCTCTGACAGGTGGTTTAAACCAGCGCCTCTTGCGACGCTGAAGACAGGTGGTTTAAACCAGCGCCTCTTGCGACGCTGAAGACAGGTGGTTTAAACCAGCGCCTCTTGCGACGCTGAAGACAGGTGGTTTAAATCAGAGCTTCTTGCGACGCTGAAGACGAGGGTTTAAATCAGAGCTTCTTGTGACGCTGAAGACAGAGGGTTTAAATCAGCGCCTCTTGCGACGCGGAAGTCTATCTTGGCAGGGTACACTAACACTACTTGGTAAAACGGATAATTTAATACATGACGTCAGAATCACGTGGTCTGACGTCATGGCCCCGCCCTGCCTACCCTTGACGTCACTGGAGCAACACAGCGAATATTGGCATATCCAGTCTAGTAATTTTAGGCTCGAAATTTTTGGGTATTCAAGTAGATAATTTTTATTTAATATATTTGGGCAAGCCATAATCTTGAAGAACAGATCTCCAATATTTTATATTGGTCACAATTTTTGAGCAAGCACTATCCAATTGATTAGAACAAAGCAGTTTATAGAGGTAAGAAACTGTTTTTCTCAGATGACTGAAACGACAAGCTGAAACTTTGTTTACTTTTCGTGTGTGTTTATTGGGTAAATACTTTGATGTTTTACTTTTTGTACATCGGACAGTGGAGATAATTGTAAATCTATGGAGATCAGAGGTATTTTTAAACAAAAGCCAGTATAATTTCATTTTGCAACTATCGAATTTTTGAACTCCAATATTCTTTCAGCGTTGTATAAATCTGGAACCAAGGCGTTTTTTATGCCTTTTCAATTAAACACTCATCAAAATGAGCCGAACACATTCGCGCGTTGTTCAAATTAAAGACATCCTGACGGTCTGTAGCCAACAGCCACCGTTTTCTCATGGTGTCAGATTTAGGTAACCTAAAACACAAAACTTTTAATTTTGCGAGACAACCTCGGTTCTTACTACCGTGCACTGCACAGCATGGCCTAATGAAACTAGTCGCTTTAAGAGTTTAAATCACAAATAAATGACGGAACATTAGCAGTATAATTAGCAGTATAATTAGAAGCAGGTGATGGTTTATCCGGTTTACCGTGTAGTGTTGATGTACCCTGGATCTTGGTGTCCTTACTTCAGCGTCAACGTCATCATGTGTATAAGATTTTGCCTGTTAAAGTGTTTTAAGATTACTTGATAGTTCATAATCATACTAGCAAAAGAGTGGCACCTGAGAGAACAAACGCCATTTATTTTGGGCCGCTAAATGACGCTTGCCCGAATTTGCTGTTTATGCGACTTCCGCCAACGTGATCGGCTCCAGCTCGTCAGTGAGATGGTCCCTGAGTCAGCTCCAGCTCATCAGTGAGATGGTCCCTGAGTCATCTCCAGCTCATCAGTGAGATGGTCTCTGAATCAATCAATCCAGCTCATTAGTGAGATGGTCCCTCAGTCTGCTCCAGCTCATCAGTGAGATGGTCCCTGAGTCAGCTCCAGCTCATCAGTGAGATGGTCCCTGAGTCAGCTCCAGCTCATCAGTGAGATGGTCCCTAAGTCAGCTCCAGCTCATCAGTGAGATGGTCCCTGAGTCAGCTCCAGCTCATCAGTGAGATGGTCCCTGAGTCAGCTCCAGCTCATCAGTGAGATGGTCCCTGAGTCAGCTCATCAGTGAGATGGTCCTTGAGTCAGCTCATCAGTGAGATGATCCCTGAGTCAGCTCATCAGGGAGATGGTCCCTGAGTCAGCTCATTAGTGAGATGGTCCCTGAGTCAGCTCATCAGTGAGATGGTCCCTGAGTCAGCTCATCAGTGAGATGGTCCCTGAGTCAGCTCATCAGTGAGATGGTCCCTGAGTCAGCTCGTCAGTGAGATGGTCCCTGAGTCAGCTCCAGCAAGTCTGACAAACAATGAAGTTTCCGTGAGCGCGACGCAATTCCAATGATGACTGTGACGTCATGGGACGCTTAGACCACATCAAAGTAAATAAAAATATTTGACAAATTTTCTGATGAAGACAGTCAGGATTGTTATTATCTGGATGGCACCAACAATTGTATAATCTGGTTGAGGTATAATTATGGGATATCCCTTCCATCTAAGGACTTCTAAGATAAAATATCTGGACTATTCCGTCACTTTCCAGTAAACATTTTCTCCAAGCCTGAGGCAGTATTCTAGTGCGTGGGTTTCAATATATTTACGAGTAATCATTGGAAAATTTCATCTTAGTTTGCTAAGCATTTTGAATAGATAGTACAAATCATGCTACCTACCGTTTGTAAGACCAGTTTTTGAATTGCGATGAGAATCCACTCCACCGCTTTCTTAATTCTGGTCACAAATGAACAGCTTAAGTGTCAGTGGATTGCGTTTTCCCGCTTCCTGTTTAACGCCATTGTGCGCATCATGGGAAGATCTTATACTGACAGCAACGTCTAGACTATCACCAACACGACAAACGTCCTTTATGGTACTGGGATTGGTGGCTTATGCCTCCTCTTTTACCTCCAGTGCTGTAGCTGCCTGCGCTTAACATGCCGGAATTGTTTGTCCGAGTTGTTATCATGTGTAGCACCAACTGGATTGGCTCAATGTGGTAATAATTCAGATTGACTGTTCTGTAGGAGCTCATTGTGATAGTGACGAATGCTCCTCCGTAACTTTTATTTGACAAGAAACTGTTGATAAAATGGGTGGAATATTTCATAGACCAATGATTTGTGCTCCCGCTTAGTGTACAGTGGCTAAGATTGGTGCTGATTAGTGCTGTGTCATGCTTGGTTATGTTTGGCGTGTGCGTCTGATACTAAGCTTTGTCAGATTGTTTTTCTTACATACATCGAATTATACTTGTCATCTTGCCTCGCATGACTTATATTATAATATGTATAGAACTATTTTAGCTATAAATACGAATTATATTTCGTTGCTAAGATAGATATAGTTCCTTTTTTGCCACGCGGCCATCACCTCAAGTTGGCCTGGCCCCTTGACCAAGTGGTTACTAAACTGGCCGAATTCTTTCATTGATTGCTGTGCTCTGCCATTGCCGCCTCATACGACTCTAGCGGCAGGATAGTCATTCTGCCTTCCTACGATGCCATTTTGTTCTGCCCGCGTGTGTTTTGTATTGAAACGAGGGAGAACTCGTTCTTAATGCTTAATATGGTAGGCCTAATTTGAATGTAAAATGATAGATTTGCTCTACACGTGGAGTGAGGAATGAATGTAGTTGGAAGTATTTATTGTGATTGTATCCGCGTCTTACTATGCTGTTACTAGGTATGCGTTATTCGCCACTATGTTTTGCAGACATGCCAAGCCCCTAAATAAACCATGACAGTATTGGTATTTATCGCATGGGATAGACTATTAGAATAATTGACGTAGACAATCCATTTGTAAATAGTGAAATTGTTTCGTTAGAAAGGCTCATCAACGTCAGAATAACATAACAAACGGTATGAGGTGTCTGAAGTTACCTCCTAAAACTTGCTCTCGTTGTTGACGAGTTATTAATAGCCATCGTCGTAAGTCATTTGATAATGCAGCAGTTAGTAGTCATGTATGATTAGTGATACGAGTAGTCATTAGTTATTGATTAGGTGTTGAACGATTATTCAGTTATTAATGAGTCATTATATTGAGCTGTGATGATGTATTGAACTAAGTAGGAGTTTGTTATTGGAAGGTTGTTATTGCACGCTGACGTTAGGTGTTGATGACTTAATAAAGGCAGCCGACTATAGTTATCGATCGGCTAATTAAAAAAAAAGTTGTTGGTAGTTATTAATTGGTTATTATGGGAAACTGACGTTAGGTATTGACCGGTTATTAAATGAAACCGACGTTAGTTATTGACCGGTTATTAAAGGAAGCCGACGTTAGTTATTGACCGGTTATCAAGAAGCTGACGTTTCTTATTGACCGGTTATCAAAGGGAGCTGATGTTAGTTATAAAGTGGTTGTTAGAGAAAGTTGACGTTGTTATTGAACATAGAATGAAAAGCAAATAGACTACACAGAGACGCGTAGGTTCAGGGGTTTCGATCCGTCCGTTTGGAAGCGATCTTTGGGAGATGGAGCTTAGGTTGTCTAGAACTCTGTCCCACCAATGGCTTTTGTGGCCCACCAATTTTGTTTTAAAAGTAAAATATTAAAACGGTTGAATTGTTGTTCGCGAGATATCACTATTGAAGCCGAAAGCTGTGACTTAGCTAACTTCTAAACAATCTCTTGCCAAACACAGTTTACAACTTCACAAACCTTCAACTTCCAGTGGTGATGTGTTGAAAACAGTTCCTACAATCGCGCGCTAGTTTTCCCACCATCACTGTGGTGCATACATACATTTTGGCTAAAGGTTCTTGACGGCTACGACGACGACGACTGGACTTTATCAAATTGAAATTCACCGGATTTTTTTACTAAATTGTATCTCGAAGTAGGAGTCAAATTGATTGACACAGTTTATGCTCACCATGGATAAATGCTGGGGTATGATTAGCTCTAAGTATGCTACAGTGGCCGGTGCTGCCACCTGACGAACGGACCTCAATCGACGGACTAACTCAAGATAAATGTTTCTGCCAGAGCCCGCGCGACTTGCGTAGTTCATCGTGTTTGGTTGCACTAAAGCATTCCTCGTCGCTTGTTGTTTCATCGTGCATTGCAGTCACGTGGGAGACTGACGCTCTCCATGTCTGAGACGCTCTTACTGTTTAAGTATTATTTTTTATTTTTTAGATATTTTCTTAAATAATAAGCACAGAAGGGCTAAGTTGTTTGAGTGTGAGCGTATGGGGGTGTGAGGTGCGCCTTGCCGTCGGCCACCCTTTCTGGGGGATTAGGCGTAGTGTCTGTATCTGTAAATAATTAAAATTGGGTTTGTCTACATCTTACTTTTCATTTTACTGTTGTACCCGATACTGTCTCTAGTGATAATATTGTCACCGAAGTCGTTGGTTCCGCAGTTGCACAGAGCATTCGCTGTTTTGCTCTTGCTTATCACTGAACCAAATTATTGATCACATGCCTGTGCTCTTGAGCACTCC
>SDVV010027791.1:0-12052 GCA_016164225.1 Gammarus roeselii | reverse complement strand
TTGATACCCATGTGAAGGAGCTCTACTCATGATGAATTACAGTTAAGATGAAACACCTTTTAGTTCTGAATGTGGATATCCCTCGTTAGCTTATCCACATTACACGCTGCATTGGAGGATTCTATTGCGGCGTTGGGCGGTTCATAATTTAGAGCAACGGGAATCAATCATTGATCAGAGGCATGCAACCGTTCAGTGACCGCTTGCCACCACTATACAGCGGAACATTACACACAGTTCAGTGACCGCTTGCCACCACTATATAGCGGAACATTACACACAGTTCAGTGGGCGCTTGTCACCACTATATAGCGGAACAGTACACACAGTTCAGTGACCGCTTGCCACCACTATATAGCGGAACATTACACACAGTTCAGTGACCGCTTGTCACCACTATTTAGCGGAACAGTACACACAGTTCAGTGACCGCTTGCCATCACTATATAGCGGAACATTACACACTGTTCAGTGACCGCTTGCCACCACTATATAGCGGAACATTACACACAGTTCAGTGACCGCTTGTCACCACTATTTAGCGGAACAGTACACACAGTTCAGTGACCGCTTGCCATCACTATATAGCGGAACATTACACACTGTTCAGTGACCGCTTGCCACCACTATATAGCGGAACATTACACACAGTTCAGTGACCGCTTGTCACCACTATTTAGCGGAACAGTACACACAGTTCAGTGACCGCTTGCCATCACTATATAGCGGAACATTACACACTGTTCAGTGACCGCTTGCCACCACTATATAGCGGAACATTACACACTGTTCAGTGACCGCTTGCCACCACTATATAGCGGAACAGTACACACAGTTCAGTGGACCGCTTGTCACCACTATATAGCAGAACGGTACACACAGTTCAGTGACCGCTTGCCACCACTATATAGCGGAACATTACACACAGTTCAGTGACCGCTTGCCACCATTACATAGCGGAACATTGCACACAGGAATCGTAAAGTTACAATCAGAATAACATGGGCCAAGGGACAATCATTGTGTCACAGAGACAATAATTCTGTCACCGTGACAAAAACTTTGTCATCATGTCCGTTTTTTCGTCGTATTGACAACATTTATGTTACAGTGACCCCAACTGTGTGCAGTACCGATGAGGCTTCTGTGTATAGTACTATGTGACATACGTTTCCTGTGCACCCTAAAGCGGCATCAGCCCGGCTTCCGTGTATCGTTCATTGATGATTGGTATTCACCAAGCGTTTGTTGTCGGTAGAAGGACGCACAAGAGACAATAAGAGAATTTGATGCGATGTTCAAATACTATATTGTGAAACGTCTTCCTATTGATAGAAATTACAAATAGGTTATATTGATGTTGTGTTGTAATGCAACAATTCCCTTAATCTCAATCAAATCGGTTTCAATGACACTGATCCCAATCAACCGCCTTTGATGATATCGTTTCGGGTACGCCTCTCTCTGTGAATGCAGTTCAAACTGTTTGGCTCTTGATTCCCTCCAAGGAATCTAATTTGGAATCCCGAGATCCCAAATTGATAGAAGGGAGCAGTTGAAGGATGACTAATTTAGATTTACTGGATGCATTCATTGCTTGCTTATGTAATTAAAACAATGGGGATGAAAAGTTATGTTTGTGATATTGAAAAGGAGTGCGCTAACATCCAAAATCAATATGGGTTCTATGGCAGAGCATGGAAAGTTATTTACGATCGGCTCTTGAAACATGGTGAAGACATTCTGGACATAAGGGAACAATATTATCATCAAAGTAGAACCTGGTTACGATTGTCCAGCTTAAGAATCCGGAAGGAAGTAAATGGTCTTAAAAGTTCATGTAACGGTACTCAACGAGCGTATTGATTTGAACGGATTGTCAAGGAAACATGACACAATGAATATGCAAGATCTTCGCATCAGGTCTCTCGACTTGTCTTTGACCTATCAAGTGAACTGGAACCTCCGATATACCAACTGATCGTGACCTCTGGTATAACAACTGATCGTGACCTCTGTCACAACAACTTATCGTGGCATCCGGGATAGTCTCTGTTCGTGGTTTCCGGTATAACAACTGTTCGTGGAATCCAGTGAAACGACTGATTGCGATATTTGATGCACAAGACCAACATGAGACCAGCATAAGACCAGCATGACGGGTATGGCAAACATCACTTGCGAGCAGGTGGGGCTCAAACTTTCATTGACGAAGAAAGGTGGCTTAAGCCCTATATGGTGATAGAATGTCATTCTTAAAATCTCTCCTGCTTAGATTAATGAGGATGCTCCTTCTGACGGGAGCCTCGGTGATGGGCTTTCTTCCCATGTGATGAGCAGAAGAGAAGTCATCAGGACTCATTTGAATGATCAGCTTATTACGTAAAAGCTGCTTAACAATTTCCGAGCGGTCCTCACCCTCTGAGACCTCGGGCATTCGACCAGAAATGACAAGAAAGTCTCGCTTCTCGTGGGCCGAGTTAAAGTCAACTTGATACTTCACATTGGCCAAACTCCTCGTCCTTGGTCTCCACGCCTGTCTGTAGGTCCTTGGCCGTTCAGTCAGTGCAGAGATCTGGCTACTCAGCCTTGCAACAACATCTTCGATGCGTTAGACTGCATGTGAACAGCTGCGATTCTGATCACTGCTAGAGCTCACGTTACAGCGGGGAGTTCAGAGAGGTCGACATCGCGGAATGGAGAAACCTCTTCACCCATCGTAACGCGTGATAGTTGAAGGCGTGAAGAAGCACCAGAAGAGACAAATCAAGTATAAATGAGACTGAGTTGAATGCGCGCAGAAGACTCGTCGAGGGGACATATATACCGGCAGCATGTACGCTTCACAATACAACATATGGCAGGAAGATAGGCCGAAGTTCATACTGATAAATGCCCACACACTTCCGCTGACAGCATGACAAATATTTCAGTTTAGCTTACTTGGTAATAGATTCAATGTTTATAGAGTGTTTATGGTCCTTCTGGAGAGGCTTTCAAGTTAGATGTTCATCTTCACAGACGCACACTCTGATGGCTTGCTGTCGCTGCTTTGTTCACGTCCGCCCTCGGCGATGATCGCGCCAAGCTGATCGCAACATCTGTGATTACACCTGATCGTGACCTCTGCTGTAACACCTGATCGTCACCTCTGGTGTAACACCTGATCGTGACCTCTGCTGTAACACCTGATCGTGACTTCTGGTGTAACACCTGATCGTGACCTCTGGTGTAACACATGATCGTGACCTCTGGTGTAACACCTGATCGTGACCTCTGGTGAAACACCTGATCGTGACCTCTGGTGTAACACCTGATCGTGACCTCTGGTGAAACACCTGATCGTGACCTCTGGTGTAACACCTGATCGTGACCTCTGCTGTAACACCTGATCGTGACCTCTGGTGTAACACCTGATCGTGACCTCTGGTGTAACACCTGATCGTGACCTCTGGTGTAACACCTGATCGTGACCTCTGTGTAACACCTAATCGTAACCTCTGGTGTAACACCCGATCGTGACCTCTATTGTTACACCTGATCGTGACCTTTGGTGTAACACCTGATCGTAACATCCGGAATAACAACAGATCGCGGCAAATGGTACAACAACTGATCGTGAAAACTGGTATACCGATCGGATCATGGTATTCGGTATAGTATCTAATCATGGCATCGGGTGTAACATCTGATCGAGGCATCTGGTAAAAAGACTTATCGTAACTTCAGGTATAATTTCTGAACTGGCGTTCGAAGTAGCAGCTGCCACTCACTCCATGACCCTGCGAGCTGCCACTGACTCCATGACCCTGCGAGCTGCCACTGACTCCATGACCCTGCGAGCTGCCACTGACTCCATGACCCTGCGAGCTGCCACTGACTCCATGACCCTCCGAGCTGCCACTGACTCCATGACCCTACGAGCTGCCACTGACTCCACGACCCTGCGAGCAGCCACTGACTCCATGACCCTGCGAGCTGCCACTGACTCTATAACTCCACGAGCTGCCACTGACTCCATGACCCTGCGAGCTGCCACTGACTCCATGACCCTGCGAGCTGCAACTGACTCCATGACCCTGCGAGCTGCCACTGACTCCATGACCCTGCGAGCTGAAACTGACTCCATGACCCTGCGAGCTCCACTCCCTCCATGACCCTGCGAGCTGCCACTCACTCCATGACCCTGCAAGCTGCCACTGACTCCATGACCCTGCAAGCTGCCACTCACTCCATGACCCTGCGAGCTGCCACTGACTCCATAACTCCACGAGCTGCCACTGACTCCATAACTCCACGAGCTGCCACTTACTCCATAACTCCACGAGCTGCCACTGACTCCATAACTCCACGAGCTGCCACTGACTCCATAAATCCACAAACTGCCACTGACTCCATAACTCCGCCGCTGTCACTGACTCCTTAACTCCACAAACTGCCACTGACTCCATAACTCCGCCGCTGTCACTGACTCCTTAACTCCACAAACTGCCACTGACTCCATAACTTCGTCAACTGCCACTGACTCCATAACCATTTCTGGCCAACAGAGCATTCGGTTTTGTGCAACAATTGTAGCCACATTGACGTCATTTCTCGCTAATTTGGCATACCATATACTTGCAGTAATCAACATCTGCAAAAAAGTCCTGTTATTTAATTGATACTCTGGAACTGTTAGCATCTCAAACGTATTTTTGAAGTTACATCTTTTGATTTTGTTCTATTCAAAGACATAAACAGAACCTTTCACTGCTTGACTCGCATATGCGAGTCAAGCACTCAAAATTATTCAAAAGGTTTTATTTAATTCGAAAGTATAAATGTCAAGTTATGTTACATTTTTCTGTCATATTTAATGCGTTAACGTGTTTTTCGCAAATGTACGTCAACCGTTGACTTTTTCTTGGATTCGCTGCTTTTGAATTTCATGGCATCTATAGATAGACAATTTTTCATCAAACACACATGTTACGTATCGTATGCTGAAAGATAAGAGTTGGACAATAGAAAAAAACTTTTCTTTATACTTCTGAAAAAAATCACCATTTAATTGACCAATAACAAAATCCTTCTTTTCGTCGTGCAAGCTTCTTATAATACTAATGATCATCGGGTACTGAAGGCGTGTACAGCCTCAGCTACTCTACAGTGGACGTGTAAATGAGGCTATCTAATGTGTCGAAGAGGTCTTACGAAAACAGCGGAGACGGAGGCGAGCAAGCATTTGCTGGCCTATTTGCAGATGGCAGCGACAGGTAGGGCTATCACTACCATCTGTGTCACGCCTCTCTACCTACAGCCTGGCCTCCTTTCAAAAAGAGGCAAGTGGGGTTAAATGCTCCTTGGCTGTGACAACATGTTGGTTCTGTTATATTCTGTTACCAGACGAAACTTCTTTTCACGTAGGCAGTTAGGAATGTTTGTCTGATGTCTTGTAGAGATGTGGGTTAGAATAAATCAATGTAAAGTATAACTACTGAATTATGAAACAAATAATTCATGTTATAAATTGATTTAAATTGAATTAAATACATATATATTGTTCATTTCGGATAAATTGTCGGCTGGAATTTTTGTACATAAATTCAGCAAAATACAGTCAGTGTGTGTTGTTCTTCAAAACAGTTTTTGACTTGATGTATTCATTTATTGACCGCTCGTTGATCGCTTCAAGTGAAGGTGCAGGAGAAATTAATTGAGTTTCTATTATGGACCAAACACAAAGCGTCATTCAAACCGTGTAGCTGCGGCCCACCTTCAAACTCATCCCATGAATATGCATATGTGATTCCCACCAATACATTCATCGAAATGGCCGTTCGTCAAGTCACGGAAATTTATCTAGTTTTTCCTAAGGTTCTGAATATTAATTTTCGTGCGCTGACAGCAGCCACTGGTGCGTATCGTCAGTGCTTCAGCGACAGACAGATTTATGCTTATTCATGAACGGGATATAGAATTGATTACTCGGATCAAGCACGTAGCTGTATATATTTAGTGAAGCGAAGTGTCATTGGCTCAGCGTTGTCAAGTTGAGGCCCATTGGGTCAGTTTACTGAGAGCCATGCAAGGTGTGACTGAAGTAGTCTACCAATTGGTAATTCGTCAGTAAAATTGTCTGGATTGTTGACTCTACAAAATCATACAGAAAGAATAGAAATGGTTCAATAACACATTTTCAGGCGAGCTGTGAGTACTCATTGGATGCAAATTTGATCGCGAAAGGTCAGGTATTTACTGTTGTAGCTTGAGCAAGATTGCAAATTCATTTATAATTCAGACGACCGTAAAAGAACATAAAGTCGGACGGCACTGTGATGGGCGATGGGAGGTAATGATGAGTCATGAAGCACCCAACGTACCTGATCCTAAGTGTGAGATCCTAAAATGACGTGAAATTCTAAAATGACGTGTGATCCTAAAATAACGTGAGATTCTAAAATGACGTGAGATACTAAATTGACGTGAGATTCTAAAATGACGTGTGATACTAAATTGACGTGAGATCCTAAAATAGTGCGAGATCCTAAAATGACGTGAGATCCTAAAATAGCGTGAGATCCTAAAATGGCGTGAGATCCAAAATGGCGTGAGATCCTAAAATGGCGTGAAATCCTAAAATGACGTGAGATCATAAAATGGCGTGAGATCCTAAAATGGCATGAGATCCTAAAATGATGTGTGATCCTAAAATGGCGTGAAATCCTAAAATGGCGTGAGATCCTTAAATAACGTGAAATCCTGAATTGGTGTAAGATCCTAAAATGACATGAGATCCTAGAATGGCTTGAGATCCTAAAAGAGCGTGGGATACTAAAATTGCGTGATATATTAAAATGGTTGGTAAGCTCATTTGAAAATTAGAGAACAACACAACACAACACAACACAACACAACACAACACAACACAACACAACACAACACAACACAACACAACACAACACAACACAACACAACACAACACAACACAACACAACACAACACAACACAACACAACACAACACACCGTCGATAGCCCTGTCTTCTGGCATACCGTCGATGGCCCTGTCTCCTGGCACACCGTCGATGGGCCTGTCTCCCTGCACACCGTCGATGGCCCTTTCTCCTGGCCAATTCATCATGGTCGCTCTGACGAGCTTGTTGATTCGACACGGCCAGTTTGATTTGCTCTTCACTTCCCTATGGCCAAATTAATGAGGCTGGCCATTCATCACGGTTCGGAATTGGATGGGAACTTTGCGAGGAATGGCAATTTGCTGGTCTGGATATGGGATTCATGAGATTCGTCTTTGCGTGTCATGGCAAAGCGCTGGTCTGGAATGAGCCTTGTCTTTGCGTGGCATGGAAAGGCGCTGGTCTGGAATGAGCCTTGTCATTGCGTGGTATGGCAAGGTGCTGGTGCAGATATGGGATTCATGAGCCTTGTCGATTTATGAGCCTCAACGCTTGGCTTCTCAGCAACCCTCCTACCGTTGTCAGCGGCTGGCGGTGGCATCACTCACGCTAGCAGATCCCCTGGGCCTCAACGCTTGGCTCCTCAGCAACCCTCCTACCGTTGCCAGCAGTTGGCGGTGGCATCACTCACACCAGCAGCTCCTCTGAGCCTCAACGTTTGGCTCCTCAGCAACCCTCCTACCGTTGCCAGCAGTTGGCGGTGGCATCACTCAAGCCAGCAGATCCCCTGAGCCTCAACGCTTGGCTCCTCAGCAAACCTCTTACCGTTACCAGCAGTTGGCGGTGGCATCACTCACACCAGCAGATCCCCTGAGCCTCAACGCTTGGCTCCTCAGCAACCCACCTACCGTTGCCAGCAGTTGGCGGTGGCATCCCCTGGCAACGGTTTGCGGCCCTGAGGCCTAATAATGACAGACTTGGAGGGCCTTAGAAAATAGCTAACTTATTCTGTGTACTGCAAGGAAACATTAACAACAAGCACCAGTCATAGTAAACTAATTCTATAAACAGCAGTCAATATTATTATTCAGTACCAGTTATATTAATCCTAATTAGTGTTTGATTCTGCTTCAATAATAGAAGTGAGGTCCCTCACTACTAGTCAAGACAGGAACTACATATAAACGTCACAACTGTACACTGTTGCAATTCCAATCCCCCAATTCGCTGTGAATGTCTCAAGGTGATGTTATCGTAGATATTGATTCCATAACTCGAGCAGGTAATAATGTATTGTTTCGTGTATGCATTATTTGACGAGACTGTCTAGTAATGCATACACGCATTCGAATAGAATCCGTCGGATGTCACCGCATCCTCATAGAATGTCATCAGGCAAGATGATTTGAACTGCTAACGAAATAACTATTCTAATCAGTAGGCCGATGTTCATTTCCACAGCTCGATTTGATCATATTCAGCTCCCTACGGGGGAGCTCCTAAAGGCCCGGGTCAGAGCTCCGGTGGAGATGGAGCTCCTTAACCTACCTTAATCTATCCCAAATCTAGGCCACTTCGACCTTAGCTGTGAAGCTTGTTAATTAAATATTTAATTAATATCACGGGGATCATGATAGGTGCATATCAACAGGGTGGTCGGGTAACTGTCGCTTTCATCTTCCCTGGATGACCACTCCCCCCATACCCAGCGAGCAGGCGAACTGAAATATTTGTTGCCTCTCGCATGTAATATTGACTGCCTCCATATCCTGTAATACTTGCTCCTTCCCTTATCCCGCAATATCTACGCTAATACCGGCCTAAGGACCCAGCGAATGATGGCGTCTTGGAGCCCTTCTTGGGCACAGGAATTTGGTGGGATTTGCTGTGCGGTGGACACATGCAATGATCGCGTGAACTTGTTACTAATGCCGTAGTTATTGCGAGTTTACATTTCCTCTATCAAAAATTAAAATATAAACCTGCGAAGGTGTGTATGTGAACAGAAAACTGGGGGGGGGGAATACTGATGAAGGAAAAAGTTGAGAACTTAAGATGATATTCGTAAAATACCAAAATAACTGGGGGTCTCTGTTTGACAAGGCTTGGATAATTTGTAGATTGTTTATGTCATTAAATGCTACGAATGATAAATGGTGTTGAGAGCCACAATCCTGCAAACATTTGAGTTTCAGATTACCATCCTCTCCAATTATTCCATCAATCATTATACTAATCCTACTGGACTTAGCTACACATTTCTTAGTCTACCAATTCTCTTTTTTAAAAGAATTTATTTCCCAGAATATGTTCAAATTGTAGGTTCAGTGCTATAAAACAAATATCATTCTAGTCAGCCCCTCAATTAAGTGCAATAAGTGCAATATAATCATACAAGATTACCCGACATTATTCTATTGCGTTTTGTCAAAGGTATTCTTTGTTTTTAGTTGTTCCCTACAACGTATTTAAAACTTTACAACTCGATCAATAATTCAGTGCGATGAAATGGTTCTATGAGTGACACAGTCTTCACGCCATCGTTCATTACAATGAGGGGCATATATTATCGGTCAGTTCTGAGCCCCCGTGATTGCTCGTCTCATCAACGGCCGACTGGAACACAGTCAGTGATTGCTCGTCTCATCAACAGCTCACTGGAACACAGTGAGTGATTGCTCGTCTCATCAACGGCCGACTGGAACACAGTCAGTAATTGATCGTCTCTTCAACGGCCGACTGCAACACAGTCAGTGATTGCTCGTCTCATCAACGGCCGACTGGAACACAGTCAGTGATTGCTCGTCTCATCAACGGCCGACTGGAACACAGTTCAACCAGTTGCGGTGTTGGGAGACCTACGACGATTAGCAAGCGGCGATTGGTCGGATCATTGACTAACATGTGGTTCATGAAAATTTATGTGGACTGTTATCTGTCATACATTAATTTACGTGTGGCGCCGGTAGCTGGCGATGCAAAGAGCCGTCGGTAAAGCTACATTGTCTTCGCAGGTTTCCGTGCTTTGAACACTTACAGTTGCCTAGACATGTGATAAAAGTATTAATTAAAAATTCCTGGTTAACATTCAGATGAGGGCATTTTTCTTACCTGGTGAAAGAGGAAAACTTTAAAAAATACAGTTGAATATGGGAACTGATTAGAGGTATCAACAAAGTATATGAAGTATATTTTGTGAAGGCATCTATGGTGAGGATGAGCAGGCAATGGGTAAAGAAAAGACTGGCATAGCCAATTCTATAGTTGCTGCCGCTGACGAGGAGCGCCTGCAGCTAGGATTCAGCGACAAGTCTTTGTGACATGGAGTTTACGAGGCCTTCACGTAAAAATTACACGTATTTTCCTACTGCACGGTCATCAAATAATCAGAGCAAATACAGGCGTGATCCACCAACGTTTAGTGCACTCCTTATTTTTTCGAGGCCACCCACACTCTTCTGTGCAAACAAGGGCGACGATAGCAGAGCCACAATCCGTTTATGAGCCATTCTCCGGCAGCGCACTGGGCATAGACTGGCATGCAATGTACCAGGATAAGACCCTTATGTCTAATTAACTGCAAACAAAATCTTGAAAAACTAAATGAAAGGAAGGAATATCAAGGACCGTAAAAATTTAAGTACGTGAGAGAGTTACAGAAATGAGGACGGAATGAACATACAGCAGTCATCTCAAACGAAATTTTCGGAATTACTAGCAATAATAATAATAATAGACTTATTGAAGCACTCGATGGTACAATAATGATTACGAAGAAACAAGTTTGACAGCGTTCCTGCCAATACATTCAAATTATGCACCAAAAGAACATACAGTGAGACATGACAGAGTAGGGCTGAAGTACGCGACATAGACTCGTGTTCCACGGATGAACCTTCCACGAATTGAGCTAAATCGAGATGTACGAGCATCGCTAGATATCGCGATATTAGACTCGAATATCATGATATTTAACTCGAGTATCATGTTAGACTCGAGTATCACGATATTAGTCTCGAATATCACGATATTAGACTCGAGTATCGCAATATTAGAATCGAGTATCACGATATTAGACTCGAGTATCACGATATTAGACTCGAGTATCGTGTTAGACTCGAGTATCACGATATTAGACTCGAGTATCACGATATTAGACTCGAGTATCGCAATATTAGACTCGAGTATCACGATATTAGACTCGAGTATCACGACATTAGACTCGAGTATCACGGTATTAGACTCGAGTATCACGATATTAGACTCGAGTATCACGACATTAGACTCGAGTTTCACGATATTAGACTCGAGTATCACGATATAAGACTCGAGTATCACGATATTAGACTCGAGTATTACGATATTAGACTCGAGTATCACGATATTATACTCGTCTATCACGATATTAGACTTGAGTATCGCGATATTAGACTCGAGTATCACGATATTAGACTCGAGTATCACGATATTAGACTCGAGTATCACGATATCAGACTTGAGTATCACGATATTAGACTCGTGTATCACGACATTAGACTCGAGTATCACGATATTAGACTCGAGTATCGCAATATTAGACTCGAGTATCACGATATTAGACTCGAGTATCACGATATTAAACTCGAGTATCACGATATTAGACTTGAGTATCACGATATTAGACTCGAGTATCACGATATTAGACTCGAATATCACGACATTAGACTCGAATATCACGATATTAGACACGAGTATCACGATATTAGACTCGAGTATCACGATATTAGACTCGAGTATCACGATATTAGACTCGTGTATCACGATATTAGACTCGAGTATCGTGATATTAGACTCGAGTATCGCAATATTAGACTCGAGTACCGCAATATTAGACTCGAGTATCACGATATTAGACTCGAGTATCACTATATTAGACTCGAGTATCGCGATATTAGACTCGTGTATCACCACATTAGACTCGAGTATCACGATATTAGACTCGAGTATCGCAATATTAGACTCGAGTATCACGATATTAGACTCAAGTATCACGATATTAGACTCGAGTATCACGATATTAGACTCGAGTATCACGATATTAGACTCGTGTATCACGATATTAGACTCGAGTATCACGATATTAGACTCGAGTATCGCAATATTAGACTCGAGTATC
>SDVV010027790.1:0-12052 GCA_016164225.1 Gammarus roeselii | reverse complement strand
ACTTGAATAAAATATAATACCTGAGCGGAATAATTAGGATTAAACAAAGATCGGAAATGAACTTCAGCATTTGTGGTCATTTTAGGAGATGTACCAGAGTCAAGAAAAAAAAAGTGTATTATGGGCAAACTTCTTTGGACTACTCATATCATGAACCAGTATCCCATGAGGGTTCATCCTCGTGTCTAAAAGTGTCTGCAACAGATCACTTTATTCAGCATAATAGTGGTGACGGTCATGAAGTGCCACGAAAGTGTTCAGATCGATACTTTAATATGAACGTCTACGGTCACGTGATGACTTGTTGTCGTTGGCAAGCGTCGGCATTGAGTATTTCTTGAATCTCTTACTGAAGGTTTCTGTCACTGTATGGCAAGTTTGCACTTCTCTTCCTTCGCTGCATTGATTCTAAAACAACTTTTTTTCCCAGAAATCCAGTGGGCGAGTGAATATGAAGGTTACTGTTTGGCAGAAAGATTGGAATTCATGTGCAGTTACATAGAGAAATGCTCTATGAAATATAAAGGGAAAACTGAATATCCATGTAACAATTTACCACAAAAAATCCTGAGAACACGAAACTTTCGGTTTCTCGGCGCAATACTCGTCACTATGAAATCAAAAACGCCAAGTCAGATAATTATTTATGACATTCATAAATCTCAACCTCAGTAATCTATCACAATGTTAACTTTGGGACGTCAACTGAAAAACAAAGGGGCTGTCATGATTAGAGGTTATAAAGCTTCGTCCAGAGAAACAGATGTGGCAGCAGTTTTCTCAGGAGCCTCGTGTCAGTGCAATTATGATTCTCCTCCAGAACCCGGCCATCGCATTCAAGAAATTTCGCCAGATCCATTGAGTGTTTCCGCGCACAGGCTGACTGGACAGGCGTCACCTATTGTTCCGATACCCAAAACGCGGAAACATGTCGGGCAGCGACGATTTACAAGCGGTTCAGTTACGCTTCCTTGAGCAGTGACGACGCGATTGAAATAATTGTAGTTAAGTGAGCCGAAAGAAGACTCACAGGTTCATAACCGAGCAGGAGGCTCGACCCTACTGATAGAAGGAGGATCATTGAGCAAGCTGATCCCTTCGTATTGTGTGTTATCTTACGAGTATTTTAAAATAAAAAATACACTAATATTAGTCAACTATTGAGTGCCAATTTTAATTGTCCTTCAGTCCGTCAAACCTTTCCAAGTCTAGTGAATGTCGGACATTCCAACTAAAAACTCGATTAATTTTCTGTCAATAGACTCGAACAGATCATGTTATAGGAAATTAGTCGGCATTGATGTTTTCGATCAAAGCGGACGAGCAGCGGCAAGACGAGCCTGAGTGACCTCGCGGTGTTGGACGAGCAGCAGCAAGAGGAGCCAGGGTGGCCTAGTGTTGCCCAACGTTTGCGCTATAATTATTTCCACACGCGCACACTATCGCCACTTCACTTCAGCTTACTGTCATGGCCGGACACTGTCATAACCGCTAAAAATCTTTCAGCACACGTGCTGTCGCGCTAAACAATGTCTCAGCCCTCGCACATTTGCGCCACAATCATAGAATCCTTCCCCCAGAGCAGTCACTGTCATATTCGCCAATGACATATCAGCCACGAGTCGTACCATTTTACTGGTTATCACTTCAATGAAACTGCAATAAACTGCCATAACCTCTCAAAAAACAGCTTGACGTACCCTAGAAAAATACATACGTTTGCCCCGTGGGTTAGAAATACGTACCTTTGCCCCGCTGGTTAGAAACACGTACGCCTTGGTTAGGTTAGGTTGGTTCGGAACAGTTTCATACAGTAGAAGTGATAACAAGTAAAATGGGACCTTAGCCCGCTTGGCGGAACAACTCGTGGCTGATTCCGGGTCGCTATACCTGGCACTAAATTCTTTTATAGCTAACGTTAGATCAGCCCCTTTCATCTCCGCCAACTGTCATATCAGCCACAAGTTGTTTCGACTACCTACCTACGGTACCATTTCTTAACAGCGATCATTCATAGCATGCCTCAGTCAGACCAGCCACTGTCATATCCGCCACTGGCAAATCAGCCACGAGCTGTTCCGCCAACCGAGCTAAGGTACCGTTTCACTGGTTATCACTTTATTTAAACTTTTCCTACCCAACCTAACCTAACCTAGAGGTACAGGTTTCTAACCCGCGGTTCAAAAGTACGTATTTATAACCCGCGGGGCAAACGTAAGTCATTTTCTAGGGTACGTAATGCCGTTTTTCAGCGGTTATGACAGTTTATTGAAGACTCATTAAAGCGATAACCAGTAAAATGGTACAACTCGTGGCTGATATGCCAGTGGCGGATATGCCAGTGGCTGCTCTGAGTGAGAGATGCTGTGACCGTGGCGCAAATGCCCGTGGGCTGCAACATAGTTTAACGCGAGAGCACGTGTGCTGAATTTTTTCACGTGTCCGGCCATGAAAGTAAGCTGAAGTGAAGTGGCGATAGTGCGCGTGTGCGGAAATAATTTTTGCGCTAATGCTGGGCTCCTTGATATGCCAGGGGCGGGTATGATAATGACTGGTCTGACTGAGGAATGCTATGAATGTTCGCTGCTAAAAGATGGTACCGTAGGTAGGTAGTCGGAAAAACTTGTGGCTGATATGACACTTGGTGGAGATGAAAGGGGCTGATCTGACGTTAGCTATCAAAGAATTTAGCGCCAGGTATAACGACCCTGGCCTAGTAGTGTTAGACGAGCATCGGAAAGAGGAGCCAGAGTGGCCGCGCATTTCTGGACGAGCAGCGGCACCAAATGGGCCGGCACCAAATGGGCTGCGCAGTGTTTACAAGTGTTTACAAGTGTAGGAAGACAACAACAGGACTATTGGCCCAAAACAGGTTGCCTTTTGATAGCAAGAGGATTTGTTTTGGAGTAGAACGTCTATGAGGCCTATTGACCCAAACTAGGTGGCCTTTTGATTGCAAGAGGATTAGTTCTGAGATGGAACGTCTATGAGAGCTTCGTGAGCTATTTCTGTTATTTATAACAACAAGAAAGGGAACGGTTTAGCTATTTATCGGCGATTCATGTAGAACTTATCGAGCCGCGACTTAAACGTTTTGATTGTATTGCTGTTTACAACCTACGCTGGAACTTTGTTCGATTCATCGACAACTCTATACGCGAAGAAATTGCGCGTGATGTCGAATTGGAAACGTTTCTCAACGATTTTGTATTCAGTGTTCCTAGTCACTCCGTTTGTAGTTAGAGAAAAAGCTCGTTTGGTCGACGTTTTCATTACACTTCACATTATTCCATACTTTGATCATGTCGCCTCTGACTCGACGTTTCTCTAGCGAATAGAGATTGAGTTCACGTTGCCTGTCATCCTACGATTTATTCCGCAGCGAGGGGATAAATTTGGTAGCTCTACGTTTAACTTTCTCAAGTTGAATAACGTATTTTCTGAGTTATGGAGACCAGAATTGCACGGCATACCCGAGATGCGGTCTAACAAATGCATTAAATAACTTAAGCATACTGTGTTGTTTTTTGTACGAGATAGTGCGGCACATCATACCTAGAATTTTGTTGCCTTTCTTGGGAAGCTCGTTACATTGCATGCAGCTTTTTAAGTCGTCACTAATGATGACACCTAAATCTCTCTCTTCGGTGACGGGAATGAGTTTCTTTCCAGACAATGAATTTTCATGATTGAGGTTATGAGGACCTATGTGCATAACTTTGCATTTGTCTACATTAAACTTAATTTGCCACTTTTCTGACCAATCAACAATTTCGTTCAGGTTAGTTGGATCTGCTGACACTCTAGTTCAGTTTGCACTTTTCCTCCGAACTTAGTATCGTCTGCAAACTTGCCAATGTTTGAGAAAACGTTGCTATAGAAATCGTTACTAATTATTATGAATAGAACTGGCCCTAACACGGATCCTTGAGGCACGCCTCTTGCAACATTATCCGAAGGGGTGGAAGCTCCGTTAAGACAACTCGCTGCCGTCTGTTCGCAAGCCAGCATTTTATCCAGTTGTGAAGCTCGCCTTGAATACCGATGCTGTGCAATTTACTAATAAGGCGCTTGTGCGGGCCTTTATCAAAGGCCTTATGAATGTCAAGGTAATTTATAACGATTGGAGATTTTGTGTCGTGGATTTCGATTGTGTTCTTGAAAAAGAGTAGCAGATTCATGTGACGGAAACGGTTGTGTCTAAAGCTATGCTGGTTGTCGCCAATCAATTTGTTTGATTCTATGAATTTTACAATTATATGCGTTATCAAACTTTCCATCAACCTGCCAATGACTGAGGTAAGACTAATTGTCCCCTCTTTTATAAAATTGAGGTAACATTGGAATTTTTTCGTTTTAGATTGTCATGTGCCATTTGAGAGAGATTGGGTGAAATTGTTCGATAAATGATCGGCGATTTTGTTTATAGTCTCTTCTAGATTTCTGGGATGAATTAGATCTGGACCTGGAGATTTGGTGACTTTCAATATATCTGTATATTTAATAACTTTGGCGTATAAAAAGTTCACTGTGGTCAGAGCTTTAAATCGTTTTGCCGCTATGATATCCTTAGGATCATGAATATCGTGATTCTCTAACGTAAATACAGAAGAAAAGTATTCATTAAGTAGAACACTCATTATGGCATCGTCCGTTTCTAGCTCACTAACTCCGTTCTCGAGATGACCAATTGCAGATTTTGATTTGCTATTTGCTCGAAATATAACTAAAAAATAGTTTCGGATCAGTTTTGGCATTGACAGCAACTTCCGTTTCATAATCTTTGTTCTTACGTTTCAGAACCCTCTTTAGATCTCGTCTGCTAATGTTGTATTACCTTTTTGCTACGTCGTCATGCGGATGTCTCTGCTTCGTCGAGTGATTTGCTTCCTTATGTGATAAAAGTCGCTGCAATTCTCCTTTCTAGTACTTGGTCTGATAGACTGCTGTTCGCCTTTTTTATGCGCAGGATATGCTCATGTTCAATATTTTAAAGTGCAGTCCAGAATTAGTTAAGCAGTTGATTTGCATCTTGTCCGAGGGTTATTTGCTGACGCTATTGACTCTCTCAAGTCATCAAAAATAGCTAATCTGAAGTTAGGGACTTTTTTGCAGTTTGTTGATGTTTTCAACTCGAGCTCTACCAAAAAAACGGATACAGTTGTGATCACTAGTTCTGACTGGTTTGCTTGCTTCGAAGTTCGTGACATGAGAGTCACTTGCACTAAATAGAAGATCAGGAATGTTGCTACCTCTTGTAGGTGTCTCCACTATTTGGGTCATGAACTTATCGTCTGCAAAATCAATCAGACGTTGGTCGGTGTCAGTGCATTCGTCTGTTTCCCAATCAATGTCGGGAATATTGAAATCGCCAAGCCCAATACTGTGTTGTGGTGTGACAACATCGACGAGGGTGTTGGAAAGATCGATATCATCTGCCACCTTGCTTCTAGGGGGGGCGATAGACGAGAGTGATATGACATTTTATATTATCACCGGCTACTAGGATTGATATTATGTGGTACCTGTTGTTTGGAATTGTGACTTCTAATATTTGCATAGTGTTTTTTACGAGAAATAGCACTCCTCGCCCTCTCGGCCTTGTCTATCTTTGTGAAATAGTGAGTAACCGCGAGGAGTAAATTTGCCTAAATAATGCCTGGTGCTTAATTATATCAACGATTCCATGATTGCTATTATGTCGCTACTTCCATTCATTGCAGGGATACCTAATTCTTCGATTTTGTCTGTGAGGCTTCGAGCGTTCACGTAGTAACATCTGGGAGTACCGTTAGTCCCATTGACTTGATTTGCTTGCATTATTTTGCTTCTACTCTGAGGTCTTGTGTCGGAGTCAAAACTATCGTTTTTGTTTACACGGGTTGTACTAGCGGAGTTGCGGCTACTGCCTCTAACTCGGACTGGATTGATAACGAAACTTTTTGCTAGAACCTGTAGTGGTGTTGTGATGGGCACATGTATTTTTTTTGTGTATCTCGTGTTGGAACGGGCGGAGGTCGCTGCGTCGTTTCGTTGGGCACTGCTGGCCGAGATGTTGGTATGATATCGTTTACGTTTTTTGACTTATTTTCGTGGACAAGTCCAGCGCCGATGTTTTTGAGAATGTTTTCGATGGTATCATGTCCATACGTGTTAATGCGAGCCATATTGGTGATTCTGTTAAAGTTATAGTACTTTGGGTTGATCATCGTATCCCAATGATCCACGAAAGATATTTTCTGGGCTTTGCAGAAAGTTGTTAGGCAATTGTTAAGTACAATCACCTAGCTCAACTTGTATCTACTTTGATTCGGATGGGACAGGATGCCAGCGACATGACTTCATACCTTTTCTATGTCGATTCCCTCCGCGACTCTTTAGCTCTGACTTGTATTATAATTCGCTAAGATGATAATATCCCTTCTTTTGCAATTATGCCTTCGATCTCGTCAATTTTCAAATTAGCTTTGCCGAGTATTTCCCGTTGAATTTTCCTTTTTCGCTGATTTACTCTCAAGGAGGTGACATTGTAATCACCAATTACAATGATTTCCTCTGGATTTTGAGAGTCCATTTCATCGAGCAATACATCGAACTGGTTACGTGTATTGGGTCAAAAGTGGTGAGATTGTGGTCCAACGTGTGTTGCATTGTCACAGCGTGGCTGCCTCCTACTAACTACATACAATTGTGCACAGTGCCTCGCTATCTTTGACTGAGTTTTCTATCGGTTTTATCGTTTGTCTCAGCGTCTAAAGCTGAAAGCTTCTGGGCGAATTCGGAGTCTAGGTGCACTTTGAGTTATTTCACTTGATTTTGGGTGGCCTCAACAGTTTCTTTGACTGCTGTTAAGTCGCTGCTTATCAGATCTTAAAAGTCGTGAAAATGTTTCAGCGCGTTTTCTAATTTTCATCCAACAGCTAGGAATCGGGTATCCGTGCTGACTGTCTCTGTTATGGATAAGCCATTTGATGAGATTGTCTCTGTTATGGATAAGTCATCAGAGGCGTGACTGATTTGTGCTTTCAGTTGTTTGGTTTCCTCTACTGCTTGACCAAATTTACAGCGCAATGTCATGCATTCCTCATTTGAGGGACTGCTACCCAAAGTCCTGGCAGAGCCAGAAGAACTTTTTCAATCCATTAGTTCGGGGCGGACGAGGTGTGGCAGATACCACATTTTAGCTTACCCTGAACCATCTTGGACTGGTATAGAACTTACCGGTGGAAAAATTTACCGCGTTAGCTTGAGTTTTATATTATGTGCTTTCTTGTAGACAGCAGATATGAATGCAATACTATAATTAGATGCGGAATGAGACGATTATGTCGACGATTCGAAATCGGAACCAAAACGGGAATAATACAAATGTGAGTCGGATGCGTGTATCATCGGATGCGCGTTAGCGCACGGTTACTTCCTATTGCGGGATTTGGGTTGAATGCAAAGCTAAACTAATTCGTAGCTGCTCCCATATGCTTCTCAATAAAGGAATTATTTAATTCTGGTCACCAACCTTGTACCAGACATGACCGGCGAAGTAACAAGATGACAAAATCTTAATTACATTCCAGTAAGTGGGGTGTTATGAAATCATAGCACGATTCTAAGCTGCAAGATGTAAAGTGGTACAATGCAATGATACTACCTGTTACAAGATACATGTGGTTTTGTTACAGATAACCGGCCACATTTGACAATGTCGAAAATCGTAATACCAGTAACATCTTAGAATACTGTTAAAGACACAGAGATAACACGTGCAGAGTTAAGTTATAGGAAAAGAAACTAGAGCGGCCGGACGAGCAACGACAGGAGGAGCCAGATTGGCCGCGCATTGTTGGACAAGCAGCGGCAAGAGGCACCAAAGTGGCCGCGAAGTGTTGGACGAGCAGCGGCAAAAGGAGCCCGAGTGACCGCGCGATGTAACAGAAAATCAACAGACTTCCTGTTTTGACGGACGGGGAGGGGACAGGCGGTAGATTAGGCTTCCTATTTTCATATTCACTAATGGACAGGGCCACATTTTCAAGTAGGAGTGTGTTCGTTTGGGGCTTTAGTGTCAAGTTTGAGTGAATTTTAAAGACTAATCTAATGTTGATAGTGTCTTGTATCTTTTTTGGCAAACGACAGGTAACAAAACTGACTAGCTAAAGAAATAATGGCTTTTTTACGGCCGTTAAATGAAGGAAACAGAAAAAGTGAAATGTACCAAATTGTTCCATATCTTAATTCATTGACTGAAAAACACTGACGATAAAAATGGACGTAGCTAACAGATTAGATAGTGTTTAAACTATACTGGAGCAGAGCACACGAAATTCACAATTCGTTAACTTCCTTGCCTTGTGATTCACCGGAAAGAAACGTGTTGTAGTAGCACAACAAAATGCGGGCCTTGTAGGGATGTGAGTAGAACAAATCTGCTACGAACATGCCGGTCAACATATTAACCACCTTCAATGGATTCAAAGCGCACCACTGTCGCACCATAACTGATTTTAGTGATTAGAGCACCACCATCACTGTCTGCTGTTATGTTTGTCTCAGAACGTCATTGAGTAATCATGCACCTTTTTCTACTTATTCATCGACAGTCATAGCTGAACGTAACAATATCATATGCAACTACAGGCGTGGCTTAGCCAGTATGGGAGGGGCAACAGGTGCGACAGAAAACAACGATATATTGTGATGTAATCAATGAGCAACAACTACAACAGCGGCCCCAACACTTCTGTTGGGAGCGCAAGCGCCTTAGCTATATAGAGCAGTTGCATCTATTATGGGTAACCACTGTAGCCATTAATGATATTAAAAAACTAAGGTAGAAATTTGTGACAGGAATCAGCGAGCAGGATTGAGCCCGCGATATACACAATAAATCAGTAGTGTGTTGGCAAACACTGCAAAAAAATATATTTTGTTGGGTCAACAATACATTGTGTTGTGAAAACAATTTACCTCAGCAAAACGACGTTGCTACTGTAACAAAGCTATTTTTGTTATCCCTCAAGTGACAAATCAATTTTGTTACGACGAACAAATTATTGTTGGGCCAACAAAACTGTCCTCTCTGTGTACCTGTCGGTGGACCGGCTGCAATTGAAATGCCTTGAAAAATCATGTCACTTGATGAAACCCAGATAAAAAAAGTACCTGTTATCAAACAAATCGTACATTTTGCGATGTAAATTATAAAAGGTGAATGAACTTGATAGGATATTATTTGACGTCCATTCAAGTAAGCACGCCAGAGAAGATAAAACGAGACTTCGGTTTGCTGTCATTCAAATATAATTATTTTGCATTCCTCCCCGCAGTAACAGTTTAGAATTTATCAAACTCTTTTTACAAGTTTAAATCTACTAGGACTTAGTTTTATTTTGAAATGTTCTGCTCGTGGTCTCAGATTACCAGAGTAACAGTCCTTGCATCGCTCCAGCACTCAGAAAATATGCCTTTGTCTGAGTGCCGGTAATGACGATAGAGTGTAGGTGGGATTGTCATTTCAAGGTCCAAAACAACTCATAGTACGACTCATCCAACTATACAGTCTGAGAGTAAGTCATGGCAATCGAGTGTGGGTGGGGTTCGCTCCGTGTCTCAAAGAAACGCATTGTATCACTCAGCCTGGGGCGTATTAGGACAGTTGAAAATGACAATCGAGTGCGGGTGGGGTTCACCCTGGCCTTGCCCTTCAAAGCAACTAACTGTACAGACAATTCGAGTGTGTCGGGGCTGTTCGTCACTTTAAAAATAGAAGTTTACAGGATATCTCAGCTGATGGTTCAAAAACTTAGGAAAGGTAATGATAACCAAGTGTGGGATGGGTGGTTGATCCCTATCACATTTTTTGTGTGAAAGACTCAGCTAGTGGATTAATGTCTTAGAAAATATAATGGCCATCAAATGGGACGAGGATTTTGATCCCTTTCGCAGACACAAACCCACTGTAGCGCTCAGCTGATGACTTAATGTCTTATGAATTATATAATCAATTAGGGATAAGCTGTTGGTCTCCCTCACAAATTAATTTTTATAACGATCAGTTAACACCCTATTGACCAAGGAAATGGTATTACAAACAAGTGTGGGCGATATTGATGATCCTTTTACCCAAAAAACGGTTCAGAGTAATCACAATCGAGAGTGAGCGGGGTTGTTGCTCCCTCTCCTAAACGAGGTTCAAAGTTGCAGTTACCCAATGGCCCAATGAAGGGTGTCGGGCAAGACCCAACGCTGCGTGTTCGTTGTCCCCCCTCGTATAAGCACACCCCCTCGTATAAGCACACCCCCTCGTATAAGCACACCCCCTCGTATAAGCACAGGCTATTCGAAGAACTCAGGTAATTGGTCGTCTTCCTAATAACAGCCCGGAGCACATGTGCTTGGATTTGGACGCTCTAATAATTGAAGCGGGGAAAATGTTGTCGATTGCTTGGGAGTCGAGGATAAGGACATCCGAGTGAATATCATACAGTGGGAGGATTTGGTGATGGATTAGATCAATGGAAATAGGAAACAATGTCTGTTCAATCACATTCAGAATACGAGCCGGCCTAGAAATATTACCAGAAAATAGTCTGGTAATAACATGGTCAGAGTTCAAAACACATTACTATTGTGCTCTAAAGTTCAGCGATTTTATTGACGACAGTTAATGAACGGGAAAATGTTTGCGAAAAAACACCACTTTCACCAGTCAAGGTATCGTCGCTCCTCCTGGTCATCCATCCTTCATTCTCTCCTCCTGGCTATTATATAGCTTATGATGCCACTTTTTGATAGCTGCATAACGTTTTGTTGGATTGGAATCAATATAAATTAACTTCATTCGATTAGGCCAGGCTTCAATCAAAATAACAAAAAATTGTAACGTCAGCTACACTGGTATTAGTCCTGACTGCCGGGAGACCTTCTCGAAATAGAATATAAATGTGACTTTCCATTATTTCGCTCGTGACGGATTTGATTAGTTTGGGCACCTGACATTGTTTTCGTAGTTCGTGCTGCCACCACTATAGATAATATATTAACACTCAATAAATATACAATGTAAACAGAATAAAACTCCATGATCGGGGGTAGTCTAAAACGACGACCATTGAAGGTAGGAACATCAGGTGTCAATAGTCATCGGTCATCGTAAGCCGACCGCACTTATTATGAATAAGGGTTTGACTTTATAGCCCCAGCGAGATGATAGGCTGCTTTTCTAGGTATACAATCTGTTTACAATAATGACAGATATAAATAAATAACAGTCATGACAAAGAACATAATTTAACTTTAACATTACACAATTTGGCAATTGTGAGAAAAAAAATTAACTTATCGTTGCAAAATGTCCACTGTAACATCGTCATGTAATAGGGACCAGACGCTCAAACTGTGATGGAATAAAGTCAGGACCGACACACTGCAACACAGTTTTAAAATAGTGACAAAACGTTCGAACTGTTACTCAGTGTTGTAATAATGCAATAGTTACCAAGTCCCAACATAGTGTTACCATTGGGACCAGACGTTCACCCCGTAACACAGTGTCATAATAGGGCCCTGGCCCACGCTGCAGCACAGTGCTTCAATTGGAACCACAAGCTCAAACTAAGACTGTGATGCAATAGGGCCATCTCCCCCACACAGAAACACAGTATTGTATTAGGGTCCTAGGCCCTACGCTGCAACACAGTGATGCAGAAGAGCCCTTGTCCCAACGCAGCCACACAGTGTTGTAGTAGGGCCCAGGCACCCACGCTGCACACCAGAGTTGCAGTAAGGCCCTGGCACCCACGCTGCAACACAGTGTTGCAGTATAGGGCCCTGGCACCTACGCTTCAACACAGAGTTACAGTAGAGCCCTGGCACCCACGCTGCATCACAGAGTTACAGTAGGGCCCTGGCACCCACGCTGCAACACAGAGTTACAGTAGGGCCCTGGCACCCACGCTGCAACACAGAGTTACAGTAGGGCCCTGGCACCCACGCTGCAACACACTGTTGCAGTAGGGCCCTGGCACCAACGATTCAACACAGAGTTACAGTAGGG
>SDVV010027789.1:0-12052 GCA_016164225.1 Gammarus roeselii | reverse complement strand
AACCTCGCTATCATGCTGCAACCTCGCTATCATGCTGCAACTTCGCTGTCATGCTGCAACTTCGCTGTCATGCTGCAACTTCGCTGTCATGCTGCAACTTCGCTGTCATGCTGCAACCTCGCTATCATGCTGCAGCCGCGCTATCATGCTGCAACCTCGCTATCATGCTGCAACCTCGCTATCATGCTGCAACCTCGCTATCATGCTGCAACCTCGCTATCATGCTGCAACCTCGCTATCATGCTGCAACCTTGCTATCATGCTGCAACAGGAATTGCCAATGCTTTAGTGTTCGTGGAATAGTGAGACCTCACAAATAAGCTTTTGGCTATAATTTGATGAACAGTTTCGCTTCGTAATTGTGTCGGTAGTGGCGTTAATTGGCCCCACACCGTAGCAGATGACTCTTAATTGAGTCGGTGGTGGTGATAATTGACCCCACTCCGTAGCAGATGACTCTTAATTGAGTCGGTAGTGGCGTTAATTGACCCCACACCGTAGCAGATGACTCGTAACGGTAGTGGCGTTAATTGGCCCCACACCGTAGCAGATGACTCTTAATTGAGTCGGTAGTGGCGTTAATTGACCCCACACCGTAGCAGATGACTCGGAACGGTAGTGGCGTTAATTGACCCCACACCGTAGCAGATGACTCGTAATTGAGTCTGTAGTGGCGTTAATTGGCCCCGCACCGAAGCAGATGACAAACTGAACTAGAACAATTCCTCGGCTTATTAAAATGGGCGATGAATGGACTGGCGATCTGGCTTACCACTCAAGCGAAAAAAAATTATAATAGGCTAGTTACGTGGACGAGGGCTTGATTTTGTGTGTATAGACATACAGCCGTTTTTCTCTAATGAGGGTGGCGAAGTTAGGCTTACACAAAGGGGGTAGGCGCTCTTTCTCCCCGCCACAAGACCGCCGCGTCCATGCTGAGGCTCGAACTCGCGATGTGGAGTGCCAAAGGCTGGCACTGCAGTCGGACACGCTAACCGCTCGGCCGCGGCGGCCTTTGATTTCACAGAAAAAACTCCCTGCTGCATCAGTGCTGCATGAACCGACTTAGATGAGCCTAAAATAATGTGCATAAGTACACATCTTCCATTTCCTAGCCCGTGATTGCTTTGACCGAATTACCTGGTGTAAGATCTTGTCTCATCCTGGACCTGCCATCCTTAAACACCGTCAAGATCTTGTCAAACACTGGAGTTGCCGTCCTTGAACACAGTTACTGACAATTGAAATCTATATCTTCAGGTTGTCATGTCCTGACATGGTGACGTCCATCCCACTCAAGTTTGACATTTTATTTTTAACCTTTATGTTATCAACATAGGAGGAAGCAAGCACACCCCAGAAAGGCGACGGATCCCTCTCTGGATCGACCTGTTGTCTGTCCAACCTGAGCCTCCTACGATAGGGGTAATTTGTTAGGCAGAAGCCACGCAGACTCGTTTTTCTGTCTTAGTTGATAAGACTCGAATCACTAGTTACCTGATCGTCTTCCAGACATGAGATTTCTCTCAAAATAATTAATATGGGGTTCGGTTCGCATCGACCAAAGGTGAAATGTTTATGAATTTACTGTGCGGCTTACAATTTACAATAGGCGAGCGTAGGCCTTTTATTCCGTATATTAAGTGTGAATAGTAAAGCACTAGAAACGAAGTTCTTATTTAGCAAATTTAATGCACTCCCACGAAGGCCACTCACTCCCATCAACACCACTCCCCTCGCCTTTACTCCAGGCTGCCAGTCCCAACTTCACCATTGACTACGAAGGGAACCAGTTCCTGCGAGATGGTGTGCCCACCCGCCTGGTATCAGGGACTATCCACTACTTCAGGGTCCATCCCTCCGACTGGGCCGACAGGCTCAAGAAGCTGCGATACGCGGGCTTCAACACCTTGGAAACGTAAGTACGCGGATTTCTACATTTTGAGAAGTAGTTATAATGTCACCATTTGGCGGCTCTCGTGTGAGAATGTCACCATTTGGCGGCTCTTGTGTGAGAATGTCACCATTTGGCGGCTCACGTGAGAATGTCACTATTTGGCGGCTCACGTGTAAGAATGTCCCCATTTGGCGGCTCTCGTGTGAGAATGTCCCCATTTGGCGTCTCACGTGTGAGAATGTCACCATCTGGTGGCCCGGTGGCCGGGGGTGGGGTAGGTGTGTCGGCGGGGCGATGGGAGTGTTGCCGTAATAGTGCTGTAGATGAATGGGTTACAATAGGGTTTTGTTTATAATAGGGTATTGTGTATCAATTGAGTTATAGATGTATGCTTTAGATATAACATAGTATATATCCGTTCACGGTACAATTGCAATTTTCAACTGAGTAAGCATTTGGTGTTTTAATATCATTCATTACATGGCTTCATATAAATAGGATAAGCAAACAATGATACATAGTTTAATTTTATTATGAACAATACATAATACTTTGCATGCGGTATTAAATGTCAATATTCCGCACATATTTTGGTTACACGAATGTTTATTCCCGGATATGTTTACGACGAATGTCTCGACTTTTGTATCATTTTCCGTAATTCTTTGTTATAGAAACGTTGGATATTTTTTTTACTGGGACATTTCGACATAGATGATACGCAAAGCAAAGACAATTCGCTCGACAGACCAATGAATGAGTACTTTGAATTGGTTTCTTCAATAATTAACGTATATTTGCATGAGTTTTGTAATATGCTGCTATATTTCCTCCATAAATTATGGGATTAAAGCCAAGCGATTCGAAGAAGTAGTGTTCATTCTTATTTTTTAATGAGGATCCAATGCCCCATTTGTTGGGATCGCTTCCGCTGTTAACAATCAAGTACCCGTCCATGGGATTCATGGGCATTTTGTTCTCTGTGGCTGCTTTTCATCAATGGGTAGACTCGCCCGTGGTCGTTTCTTGATACTCACTATCGCACGAGGGGCATCGTAAGTAAATCGGACTCCTCTTAGTGCTTTGTTGACCGCTACAAAGAACCCTCTTACCTTTGTTGTTGAACAGATGCTGTGATTTGCATCGTATTGGGGTGCGAAGGTGACGGAACATGGATCGGAGTATAGACATGGTAAAATAAGCGTATATAATAGTGATAGTAACGTATTTAGATTAGGTTTTTAGGCGAATGGAGGGCGCCGGGCACGATTTGCGTCCCTACGACAGCTTTCAGGGCCCCTCCCAAGCTTTCGACTTGAGTGGAGATGTCTTGCATTTGTGTATATTTATATCATATATTTATTGTTTATTGTAATAGCACGGTAGGTTTACTAGAGCTATAATTACTCGATGCTATGATCCAGATACGCAAGACCCAGACCAGAACGAGACTGCTCACCGCATGCGTGCAACCAGGCTGTGCTCGGATTGGGATTGTTGTTCTGTGTTTTACACGTTCATTATAAGCAAGTATTCATTATTTATAGCAATAGTATGGTATATTAATAATACATGTAATGTTTGCTCTTTTTCAAGGTTGATCACATCTTCCGAGTTCGTCGGTAATTTATCTATTGCAAATATACTTCTTCCTGCAGGGAAACTTCGTCTTGTGATGAGAGCTGCTACTCTATCCTAGAGCTGAAAGTGTATCATGTTACGCTTGAGCGCACTCTCTGGGAAACTCTGATCTAATGCTGCTAAGCTCTTCCGTTCACTGTTTCAGGAACATAATTATTCTTCGTGTCCATACACTTTACACCCTAGTCACGATACTTCAAGGATAGGCTGGGGTGGAGCCAACAGGTAGGTCTCAGCAGGGTGCCAGGTATGAATGACCCACGAGTCGAGATAATGATCACGTGATGAATAGAGGCCCCGCATGGTAGTGGTCGCGCCCCATTGTGACCAGCTTGCTGTATATTTGTATTGTGATGGGTACCATATTGTGATCCAAGGCAGTGTATTTTTCTCGTTGGCGTAATGCTGGCACTGTTATTCATTATAATGTTTCATGGGCGTACATTTGTGTGTACATGTGTACGTAAGTGTTCGTGATCGATCATTATATGCCTACAATAGTGCGTATTTATGTGTAAATATTCAAATATTAGTGCGTACATGTGTGTACATGGTGCCTGCAGCGCCCATTATATCCGTACATTATTGCGTATATGAGCACACGGTGTCGGCACCGGTCATTGTGTGTACATTAGTGCGTACATGTGTACATTATTGCCTAAATAGGTCATTATATGCTTACATTAGTGCGTACATGTGTACATGGCCCCCTATACTGGTGCGGGGTAGCATGCATTATGTGCAAACATTAGTGCGTACATGTGTACGTTAGTGCAGGGATCTGACAATATATGCGTATATGAGTGTACATGTGTGACCATACATAGCCATCGAACCTATTTAAAATTGGTTAGGTTAGGATGACCCTACGCCTGATAGAAAACACATTTATGGTTAACAGCCAGGTATGCTGCGGGGATCTCAGACATACCGTGCATCTGTTAGTCCATCTCTCTGAATCTATTCGATCCTTGTCACGCCCTGGACATAACAAGGATTCAATTTACATAAAAAGTTGTCAAGAGAGGGGCAATCATGCGAAATGTAAGAGTGTGACCTCAAGTTCTGGGTTATGTTCACTATTGACCTAAGCAAATTACTACAAAGACCCTCGGCCCCCGTTGCAAAAAATCTCTATCATAGCAATTAAACTTGGGGCACATCCACATGAACTTGACCGCAAATCCAAATGACTACAGAAGAGGCGAAACCCCCATATCTATACCAGGACCTGACCGACCATTAAATCATTTTCTAAAACGAAGGATATGCTAGTGTACAATGATGCAACCCACAAGGTTACTGTACGGATTTACACCACCTAAACATATAATCCCGGTCCAAAGATCGCTCACTGAAGACTTGCAGTCACGCAATAACTCATGGTATATATGCAGTCATGAGATATCTGCACTCTTGGGAAACCTCCACTCATGGGATAGGGCACTTAGACTCGCAAGAGACTCTTTGTTATCAAACATTGACATATAAATCGCTAATCATGTAGGTTAGGCGTGATTTACATTCTAGAATCAAGTTCACTGCGACCCTCACATCACAAAGCTGTATTAAAATAGTAACACACACCCACACATACAGAAATTCGATTGAAAATCACTACGCTATAGCATTTTGCTATATTGGATGACATCAATACCGAATCCTATCATAATTTCGAATAATACCGTATCTTATTTGATGTATCGGGTAGCAACAGATATCTGCTGGATGATCAATATACAGTAAACAGCTAAGAAAAACAGCTTGTAACAGGAACAAAATTTTCTATGGCAATAATCGTATAAAAATCTATATCTTCTATACTATGGCAATAATCAAATAAAAATAGAAAATATATATTAAACATCAATATTATACAGTTCCTGACCAATTACGCCGGAAATAATGTTCTCTGTGTAAGTTACAAACGTAATAATCCCTAAATTCTTATAAATATATAATATAATTGGTTCAAAATTCGACTCTAAAAAGGACTGGACCCAACATCTAGACGTATTTCGTTTCAATATATCCAACACAACAACAAATTCAGTGTAATGAATACGCATTAAAGTATCAATTCTACGATAATCGTTCAAAATCATACAGGAACGATAAAATCCTTAGTTTTTTTATATTAGAGCCGATAAATACGATAAAACTGGGGTATCTTACCAATTCCAAGTGACGTATGTTACTCCGATACGCCATGTGTATGATTAATCGAGGAGTGACACAGGTATACGTAACCGACATTTGAAGAAATAAACTGAACTAAATAGTAAATGATCACTCATCTCCAGTGCCACGCAACTCTAACGGTTCTGTTGTATCGATGCCTGGGTGTTAAGAGGATAGCCCCATACTGCATACAGCCACAGGTAGAGCGGGGCGGATGGCACCATGTTTGCACAGAGCGAATGGTTCCCAAGGCATGGTCCAGGCTCGTGCCTGGCTCCAAGCGTCGGTGGACACCGTAGCAGCAATGCACTACTCGGGCTGTCTGGACATTACTCCATACTAGTACTCCCCTTCCCATGTTTGCAGCTGGGCACGGGGAGATGGTGGTCACAAACATAGAGATGCTGGTTTCCGATGGATTTTGCTTATCCAAGTCAACTGATAATGTGAATGAAATAGTGTCAAGACCTAAAACAAACCAATATTTTGTATCACTTTATCTAATTATGATGATTTATACCCAACACTTTATCAATTATTTGAATATATAGCTTGTAACCTTATAAATATCTGGTGACCATTCAAAATCACTCTGTTGAATATCTATGTAATTCTCTATCAACCGCCGTAGGACTATATTAAGCTCTGATCAGTCTCACTTGACAAATCGAGATGCGCAGCGAGTTTTTAGCCTAGGGGGACCCTATCCTCATAACCCTCTGTCAAAAAATGTTTATAAGAATATACCTACCTGAAAATGTATGATGAAAAACAGTGCCTTGGATCACAATATGGTACCCATCACTATACAAATATACAGCAAACTGGTCACAATGGGGCACGACCACGCCCATGCGGGGCCTCTATTTATCACGTGACCATTATCTCGACTCGTGAGTCATTCATACCTGGCACCCTGCTGAGACCTACCTGTTGGCTCCACCCCAGCCTATTCTTGAGGTAGCGTGACTTGGGTGTGAAGTGTATGAACACGAAGGATAAATATGTTCCTGCAAACAGTGAACGGAAGAGCTTAGCAGCATTAGATCAGAGTTTCCCAGAGAGTGCGCTCAAGCGTAACATGATACACTTTCAGCTCTAAGATAGAGTAGCAGCTCTCATCACAAGACGAAGTTTCCCTGCAGGAAGAAGTATATTTGCTATAGATACATTACCGACGGACTCTGAAGATGTGATCAACCTTGAAAAAAAAACAATACAAGTATTATTATTATACCATACTATTGCTATAAATAATTAATACTTGCAGATAATGAGCGTGTAAAACACAGAACAGCAATCCCAATCCGAGCACAGCCTGGTTGCACGCATGCGGTGAGCAATCTCCTTCTGGTCCGGGTCTTGCGTATCTGGATCATAGTACTGAGTAATTGTAGCTCAGTAGTAAACCTACCATGCTATTACAAAAAACAATAAATATATATGATACAAGTATACACAAATTCAAGACATCTCCGCTAAAGTCGAAAGCTTGGGAGGGGTCCTGAAAGCTGTCGTAGGGAAGCCCGGCACCATTCGCCTAAAAACCTAATCTAAATACGTTACTATCACTAATATATTCGCCTAATTTTACCATATCTATACTCCGATCTATGTTCCGTCACCTTCGCACCGCAATACGATGCAAATCACAGCATCTGTTCAACAACAAAGGTAAGAGGGTTCTTTGTAGCGGTCAACAAAGCACTAAGAGGAGTCCGATTTACTTACAATGCCCTTCGTGCGATAGTGAGTATCAAGAAACGACCACGGGCGAGTCTACCCATTGATGAAAAGCAGCCACAGAGAACAAAATGCCCATGAATCCCATGGACGGGTACTTGATTGTTAACAGCGGAAGCGATCCCAACAAATAGGGCATTGGATCCTCATTAAAAAATCAGAATAAACACTACTTCTTCGATTCGCTTGGCTTTAATCCCATAATTTATGGAGGAAATATAGCAGCATATTACAAAACTCATGCAAATATACGTTAATTATTGAAGAAACCAATTACAAAGTACTCATTCATTGGTCTGTCGAGCGAATTGTCTTTGCTTTGCGCATCATCCATGTCGAAATGTCCCAGTAAAAAAATAATATCCAACGTTTCTCCATCAAAGAATTACGGAAAATGATACAAAAGTCGAGACATTCGTCCTAAACATATCCGGGAATATCCGGGTGTAACCAAAATATGTGCGGAATATTAACATTTAATACCGCATGCAAAGTATTATGTAATTGTTCATAATAAAATTAAACTATATATCATTGTTTGCTTATCCTATTTATATGAAGCCATGTAATGAATGACATTGTAACACCAAATGCTTACTCAGTTGAAAATTGCAATTGTACCGTGAACGGATATATACTATGTTATATCTAAAGCATACATCTATAACTCAATTGATACACAATACCCTACTATAAACAATACCCTATTGTAACCCATTCATCTACAGCACTATTACGGCAACACTCCCGTCACCCCGCCGACACACCTATCCCACCCCCGGCCACCGGGCCGCCAGATGGTGACATTCTCACACGTGAGCCGCCAAATGGGGACATTATAACTACTTTGAGAACGTAAGTACGCGGGCTTCAACCATTTTGAAGCGTGTTCAAGCGGGCGTCAGCGCTATTGAAACGTGAGTACGCAGCGTCAACGCCCTGTAAACTCGAAAACGCGGGCTTCGACGATTTTCAAATGTTGGTACACGGGCTACAGCGCTTTTGCAACATGAGTTTGCGGGCTTCAACGCCCTGGGAGCGATAGTACGCGGGCTTCAACGTTTCGGAAACGTGAGTAAGTGGGTTTCAACGTTTCCTAAACATGAGAATGCGGGCTGCAACGCGTTGGAAACATACGACCTCTTTTTAGGAGCGGAAAAGTTTTTTTACGAAGAACTTCTTCTCGATTGGTCTTTATTTTGCATTAAATGCGAAATGAGTCTATTGAAAGTAAAAAATTATTAGCCTGGTGTGCAGTGGTACTCTGCTCTCGTCTAAGGACTTGTAACATTATATTCATTTGACGTACTTACCAAGAATGTCTGACACTCTGAAGGGCAACTAAAGTGAAACATTTCAATCATCTGCTGTCAATTTTTTTTCAAAACTTGAATCCCAAAAAAGAAGTGCTAGAATAATACCTAAAATTGTTCTAAGTCGAGACATCAAAGTGCGAGTCTGCACAGAGAGAGGGTCCGAAGTGCTGGAATAATACCAAAGATTGTTCTAAGTCGAGACATCAAAGTGCAAGTCTGCACAGAGAGAGGGTCCGAAGTGCTGGAATAATACCCAAGATTGTTCTAACCTGAGGGCATTGGGGTGGATGGATGACTATTCATTTTATAGATCAATAACACTTTATTTAACTATTTAAGAATTTCTTATTTCGTGGGCTCTATTATCTATCTATGTCCTTTTTCATGGTGAACAATTTTGGATTCGTTATGTAATTATATATCGTTAGACGGGGCTCTAGGTGGACTAAGCGGTGTGTTAGTTAGTCTAGTCCAACCTACGTGGGAGAATTTGCACTCTCCCGGGCGCCTAATAAATGTCCGAGCACAGCCAGCAAGGCGTTTTGATTGCTAAATGGTGAAATAATGTTTCTGTTGATCATTGAGAAGGAAAGTCTCGAATGGCACTGTGCGTGGAGGGGACGAGGCTAGTCGAGGCTAGTGGAGATGAGTCGACTGGCGAGGCGATGAGTCGAGACGAACCGAGGCTGGTCGAGACTAGGTGACCCGGGAGGGGGAGGGGGGTTACTCGTGAGACCCGCGGGACTCGAGGTACTCGGGGTCGGGAACCCGGGGGACTTGGAAGAACAGGAGGATTTGGGGGGACGCACTTGGACCCTTCCGGGGCTTCTTGGACACCCTTTAGACCCTTTGGGACACCCTTGAGACCCTTTGGGACCCTCTTGAGACCCTTTGGGACCCTCTTGAGAAACTTTGGGACCCGCTTTGGGCCCCTCTGAACCCTGGGACCCCTGCTTCCCCCTCCCCACGTTGTAAAACCCATACACAGAAAAATGCATATAAGTGAAATGCTTGAGTAGAGCAATTAACCATTACCATCCGCAGATTACTGGCCCAGAGGGCGAGGGTCGCGTCGGGGCTGGTCGAGGTGCGTCGAGATCAGTCGAAACATGTTGAGACGAGTCGAGTTGGTCGCGACGAGCCGAGATTGTCCGAAATGATTCGAGACAAGCCGAGATGAGCTGAGACGTGGGTCTCGAGGAACCCGGAGAGCTCGGGAAGACCCAGGGGACTTTGGTTACTCTCTGGGATTTATTGGTCTCTTTTGGAACCCAAGGGACCTATGCCCCTCCCTCAATCTATCCTCTTGAACAATAAGTGCGAAAGCAATAATCTGAGCAGTTTTCCTACCCACGACGAACCTGTCCTTACTTTCTTCTTCACGATCCGCAATTTTGTCATGTATAATAGTGCTGGTGTATTTATGCGGGAGTTCCTGTTTGTGATTGTGTGAATGGGTTCAGTCTGTGCTCGCTCGCGCGTGCACGGACCCTATGTAGTTTCTGGGGTTGACCTGGACGGCGTAGCTATAAACCTTGTGACGCGTTGCGGTTGTAGATGATCTAATCCGTGACGATATAGTTCTTGCACCAATTTTGACGTTACTATATGTGTGCACTGGTGCGCGTGCATGTTACTCTTGAAGTTCTTGATGGTTGGAGGCGGGGATTCGTTTCGTCTTAGTCTTTATCTTACCTGAATAAATTAAACCTCTACTAAACTCGACCGCGTAGCTGTAAACATTGAGTTGGTAGCCCCAAACCTTGTACTAGTCTCAACGATGACACCTGTGCACACTAGCGTGCGTACATATTACTCTTGAAGTCCTAAATGATTGGAAGCGGAGATCCGTTTCCTCTACGCATTATTCTTGTGCGCACCAGCGTGCGTCTGACATTGCTAAATGTTCACATTTTTCTAACTTCAAAAGCGTTTTTTACATCGCATGCTTAGGCGTTCGAGCCTACAGGCATTCATGATCAATCGTGACCTACGGGGAAGCCTATTATGACTCGCGTTGAGGCTCTGATGGAAATGAGAATCAAATCTAACTCGAGAAATCAAATTTCGATTCTGCACAGAGAGGATCCTCTCGTAACGTATTTTTTTACTGTCGATAGGTCATAAAATATAAAGTTTGTATCATATACTACATGGTTGTGTGCCCAAAACTGTTAATCTTTGATCAATTTACTGAGCGTTATAAAACATAGTGTGAACTGATGACGTCATCGCTGATGTAAAGCCTCCATATTGATTTCCGTGTGGGGTTTCTCGAGAATATTTTACTTCCTGGCTTCAGTGTGGAAGAAGCGATTATTTCGATGGCCAATACAAACTGCTTCAGTAAACCTTCAAGTACATGATGTTTATATTCGTCAAATGATCACTATGCACGCTCGCCAGTGCACGTTCGATTTAATCAATAGTATTTTATTTCGACATAATGATTGCATTGCAATTCAAATTGCGATAACTCTGATATAGGCGAATATTTCATTCAATTTAATGTTGCACAAATACGCTACTATTTCACTCAATTTAACGCTGCGCAGATACGCTACTATTCCATTCAGTTTAACGCTGCGCAGATACGCTACTATTTCATTCAATTTAACGCTGGCAGATACGCAATTATTTCATTCAATTTAACGCTGTGCAGATACGCTACTAGTTCATTCAATTTAACGTAGCGCAGATACGCTACTATTTCATTCAATTTAACGTTGCGCAGATACGCTACTATTTCGATAAAATTTAACGTTGCGCAGATACGCTACTATTTCATTAAATTTAACGTTGCGCAGATACGCTACTATTTCATTCAATTTAACGCTGCGCAGATACGCTACCGTTTCATTAAATTTAACGTTGCGCATATACGCTACTATTTCAATAAATTTAACGTTGCGCAGATACGCTACTATTTCATTCAATTTAACGCTGCGCAGATAAACTAAATGTATTATTCATTGAACGTGAGTAGTAGGTATTTCACCGAAAACGGCATTCTAGAGTCATTTTGGTGGGTGGGGGGTAGGACGCGATGCATGCAACCTTGACTCACCGAACGTACGGGGTAAGCGTAGCGGGGGAGGGCGGGGGGGGGGGGGGGGCCGGGAGGGGGGGGGGGACGGAAGGGGAACGGAAGGGGCAGCGGCGGGATGGAAGCAGGCTTGCGCCCTTGATTGGCAAGGTTAATGTTATGAACACTTTAATTTGTACTGTATTTTGTTATTCATTGTATTTATATATATGCTTTTTTCTTCTCTAG